>RJWJ010037914.1:0-15268 GCA_004363605.1 Indri indri
TGCTTTCCCTGCATTTCCTGAGATGGAGTTCAAAATGTTACCTCTAAGTCTCTGAATGCTCCTTAAGGAGGCTTTGCAATTCCTAATTTATGTGCTTGGAATCAACTCCAAATTCCCTTGATCTTTTTCTCCCATTTTCATTTCATGGGCAAACAGCCACCATGCCCTTGGATTATTTACCTCCTTTCTATTTTCATCAGTGTATACCAAATTCCACTTTTATTAAAGAATTTTATAAATAAATAATAAAATAATCATCATTCTTGATGAGAAAAATATTTCTAAAATGCTCATTACTGAGGAAAATACAGCGTAGAGCCAAATTGTGTTCCAGAGGGTTGTCCTATCTCCACTGCAGGTGAATTTCCTTCCCAAGGAACCAACTTCAAGAAATTTAGAGCTACTGTTTTGAGAAAGGGAAGTACTCGCTGATTACCCATCAGCTGTGTACAGAAATAACTGAAGACAGAATAAATTTGTCTCACCTACCAGGATCCTTTGTAGTTATGCTCTCTGGTTTCTATAGCAAATAGATCAAGATAAAGATGTTTGAGTGTCCAGCTATTAGAAGATTTTGTTGGCTACACTGAGTTGTATCCTGAACCATAAGAGTTAAGTAATGCCCTAGTCCATGCCCAGGAGTGACTTTCATAAAGATTTTGTAAGTTCTTTATCAGCCCCATCCCCAAATTCACTTTGTTAAATTTCTGTACTCTGCACTCACATATACTCACCCATATGTTGCCTTTTGAATATAAACATTCTATTGAAGTATGCTGTACACACGGACAAATGCATAAATCCTAAGCATACAGCTAGATGAATTTTCACAAAGCAAAGTCGAGATCAAGAGCACCACCAGGGACCCAGCAGCTCTCGCTGCACTCTTTTCCAGGTACTAGCCTCCCACCTCCACCAAGAAGAAACACTACCTTGAATATTAACACCATAAATTATTTTTTTCCTGCACAGTGTATACTTTTTAATGTCTGGCTTCTTTCATTCAACATTATGATTTTAAGATTAATCCGAGCAGTTCCATATGGAAGTACTTTGTTCATTTTCATTACTACGTAATATTCCATTGAACAATTATTTCCATCCATTTGAATTTTTATGGACATTTGGCTTATTTCCAGTTTGGGGCTATTATGAATAGTGCTGAAATGAATAGTCTTATACATGCTGTCTTTTGGAGAACATAACGTTTTTCCCTTAAGTATATATCTAGGAGTAGAATTGCTGGATCACGTCTGTCTATGTGCTCGCCTTAATAGTCAATTTCGAATAGTTTTATAAACATGCTACGTTGCTTTTCAAAATTATCTCAAGCTGGAGTTCCCTGCTGGTCAATCATGATCAGGCAGTCAATCTTGATACCAAGCCTGGTGGACAGCTAAATTCACACCTAACTCTCAGTGCTCAACTTACAGTCAGGTAGCCACCCACTCCATACCCTAAAAGCTAGTTTGATAGCTTATTTCATCTCATTAACCCAAGCTAGTGAACAGACAAGTCACATTTATTTGTTCATGTGATGTACACACAGGCAGCCATAATCCCCTTGAAAGAAAGGACATTACACACTATTTAAGTCTTTAGAATTTCTCAACTCCTCCGCATATGCTACTTTCCACCTCCCTTGAAGAATACAGCTTTAGACATTTGTAATGATATTAACACCTGACTCTGGACTTTTGCCTGGGGCATCGGTACACCTACCTTTCTAGGAGTCCAGATTCCTATTTCCTGCCGTGGTAGCAGCATGTTGATTCTATTTTTCTCTACTCCCTTCTCTCTTTGTCCATAAGGGGATATAGATGTGGATACAGATGAGCTGCATTTAAATGTTTTCACACTAAGTGCTCTTCATCTTTGCATGAGCTCACAAGGTCCATTGACTCTAATAGCCATGAGACATTTTTATGGAATATGCAGCCTCCTACATTTTGTAAGGAAAAACTGAATTTCATCCTCTTTAAATCCATTTTTTCTTTCCTTCATTTTAGGCTTTAAACAAAGTGGAATAAAAAGTCCTGTTTGATGAAATGATATCATATTACATGATTACAGTAAATGCATGTAATGTAAAACATTTATATTCCCAGTATTCTTCACATGCCTCATATAATGAACATGTTGCTATTAAAATCCTCACTAGTAAAATTCACAGTAAGGTGATCACTTCCCCATATACATCAGGGCAAGCATGATTGAGAGGCTTTTCCATTCAATTTTGGTTGAAGTAATACTTATATATGAAATAAATAGAAGAATTCTCTCCAAAGCAATACATTTTCTAGGAGATAACATAATATTTAAGGGAATAAACCAATTTGCCATTGTAACATTTTTCTTACTAGAACATATTGGAATGTAGAGTTTATTCAAGTTTATAAGCCAGCCTTATATACTTGATACTCTGCTAGACACTTGTCCCATGACTTCAGGCAAGTTTCCCACCCCTCTGTATCTGTTTCCTCTCAGTGCACAAATAGAGATGTTTTCATCCTACTTTATTTCACAAAGTGTGGAAGGATTACAAACAATGCCGAAATAAATATTTTAGGCACATTTATTCATATAACAGATATTTAATGAGCACCTACCATAGACCAGGTATGGTTCTAGGTGCTAGGGACACCACAGTGAATGAAAACAAAGCAAACCCTGCCTTTAAGAACTTAACATTCCATAAATAAGTAAATAAATAAAATGTATCTTAGGTTAATGATAAGTGCTAATGTGAAAAAATAAATTGGGGAGGGGATAAGCATTGAGGACCCACGAAGACCTTAATAACAAGTTGGCATTCATCAGACACTGGAAGGAAATAAGAAGACACTATGGAGATACTTTAAGGAAGAACAGTCCACACAAAGAAAATAGGGAGTTCAAAGGCCCAAAGGTAGAAATGTGCATGGTGCATTCTAAAAACAAGGAGGCTAGCGTGGCTGAAACAGGCTGAAAGGAAGAATGGTAGACAATAGCATCAGAGAGGTACCCAGGAGCAGAAGACAAGAGAGCCATACCTCCATGGGTGCATATGCTAGTTTCTTCAGGGTGTGTACCCAGAAACAGTATGGCTGGGTTATGAGCAATACGCTGGGATATGAGCATCTGCAGTTTTTCTGGATATTGCCAAATTGCTCCTAAGGGTATATTTTTATACTTTCATGAGCTTTTATTTTAGTGCCTGTTGTTTCACACCTTTTCCAATTCTTGATGTTTTCAGATTTAAATCTTTGGTCGCCTGACAGATAGGAAATTCTACCTACTGCAGTTTGGAGGTATTTCTCCAATGCTATCTATTACAGTATTTGGGATATTTCCTCAAATGTTAGTGAGTTTAAATCTTTTCATCTGCTTATCAGTAATCCAAATTTCTCCTTTTGTACATTTTTTCATATTCTAATTTTCTATTACTTTGTTTCTTTCTTTCCCATTGACATGGACTTCTTTATATGTTCTAAATATTCATTTTTGGTCAGTGAAATACACTACCACTGTATTATCCAAGCTTGTGGATTGTCTGCTTTGTTCTTATGGTGTTTATTAATGCACAGAAGTTTTAAATTTTAATGTATCTAATTTGTCAATCTTTTCTTTTGTGGTTTGTGTATTTTGTCTTAAGATATCCTTTCTTATACATAAGGTATTCATGGTCTCTATTGTTTCTCCTGATGGTCTAAAATTTTTATTTTTATATTTAGGAATTGTGTCTCCCTGGAATGATGTGAGGTAAAGATTTTTTTTTTATAAATGGCTAAGCAGCTATCTTAGTACTACTTTCCTCTTTAGACAAATATCAGCTCTATGACTTATTAACTTTCCATTTGTGTGTGGGTGCTTTTCTGGATTCTTTAACCTCTCCTGTTGGTCAAATTTTCTTTCTCTACAATAGTACTACATCATCTTAATTACTGCAGTTTTTCAAGAAAACTTGAGATATATTAATTTTTTTACATATTCCAAATTTGGGCAATTTGGGCAAGTGGACAAATTTCCCTACC
This sequence comes from Indri indri, assembly GCA_004363605.1. Classification (NCBI taxonomy): domain Eukaryota; kingdom Metazoa; phylum Chordata; class Mammalia; order Primates; family Indriidae; genus Indri; species Indri indri. The sequence continues at coordinate 4,014 of RJWJ010037914.1, forward strand.
TTGTGCTTCTTCAAATTGTCTTGGCTATTCTTGATCCTTTGCTCTCCTGTATACATTTTATAATCTTTTTTTTTAAGTTCCATAGGAAAATCTTTCAGGATTTTTACTTGAATTGCATTGAATTTAGGGGTATTAATGTCTTTATGACATTGAATTTACTTACTGAATTTACAAATGTGATACATCTTTTCATTTGTTTACATTTTTAATGTCATTCATTAAAGTTTTATAATTTTCACCATATATTTCATGCACATCTTTTGTTACATTTATTCCTAGGGGCCATTTTTGCTGTTGCCAGTGTAAATGGCACCTCTTTTTATATTTATATATATTGTCACCATTTCTGCTGAATAGGAAATGTAATTTTTATAACGATCTAATATCCAGTAAGCTTGCTGAACTCTCATATTAATTCTAATAATTTTACTACAGATAATCCTGGGTTTTCTATGTAGAAAATCATACCATCTGAGAATAAGAACCATTTTCTTTCTTTCTTTGTGATTCATATACATTTTATTTATTTATCTCATTTTAATCCATTGACTAGACCCTCAGTACAATCTGAAAGCAGAGATGGGGGCATTTTTAATTTTAAAAGGAATGAGTCTAACATTTTGCCATTATGTACTTACTATGAAGGCTTTTTATTAATATCTTTTATGAAATTAATGAAAACCTTTTCCACTCCTATTTCACCGAGAATTTTATCATTAATGGGTACTGAATTTTATCAAATGCCTCTCTGCTTTTATTGAGATGATCATATGGTTTTATTTCCTAAATTTGTAAAGATAAATTTTGTCAATGAATTTGTCAATTGTCATAATGCACTTTCTAATGGACTGCTGGAATTGATTTGTTAATACTCTGGGTCAATTTTCTTCTTAATATCTCATGTTGTTTAAGGAAAAAATATATTTTTTCTAATTGGTGGGTACAAGTCTATATGTGAGAGTATGTGTGTGTCCACAATATCAAGACTGTTAATTATGTTGTTGAAATTTTCTATATTTTCACAAATTTTGTCTTCTTTATCTATCAATTACTGAGAGTATTACACTCAGATCTCTCTCAGCAATTGTGGATTTGTCAATTTCTCATTAGTTTGTAAGTTATACCTCTGAATATTTTGTTATCAGGCCTAAACAAGTTAGAAATGTTGATCTTTTTAATGAAGTGAGCCTTTTATCATTATGTTGTGACTCTTTTTAGCTCTGATAATGCTTTTTGCCCCACAACTATTTTACCTAATATTAATCTAGCAACAAAAGCTCTCTTTTGGTTAGAATATACACAACATATTGTTTTACATCTTTTTCCTTTCAACCTTCCTGAGTCCCTGTGTTTTAGATGCGTCCCTCATGAGCAGACTACAGGTGGATTTCTAGTAATCCAAAGACAGCCTGTCTTTTAACTGTCAAGTTCAGATCAAGTAGATTCATTGTAAGTTTCATTAAATTTGAGTTCTACCATACTATTTTGTGCTAGTTTCCCTGAAATTTCCTGTGCTTTTTCCACTTTTTTCTCATTAATCATATTGAATTATTTTTATTCTATTTTTTCTTCTTTTTCTCTAGTTGCTTTGAAACTATACACTTTGTTATCTTTAAATGTTCACTTTTAATGTGTAAGTTGATCAATAATTTTATACTCCTCCTAACACTCTGTTCATCTTCCTCCCTTTTCACATGCTATTGATTTTCAATATTATTCCACCATTTTTCCAACCACAAATTAGTCATTAATATCATTTTTGTTATTAATTTATGCAATCATTATTTGTTTATATTTACCCTCATGTTTTCAAATTACTCTGTTCATTAGTTTCTCCTTATACCTTGATTTATTCTTCTAGGTTCAATTTAATTTTTCAGAGAGTATACCCTTTGGGAGTTCATTTAGTGATTGCCTGTGTGTGGTAAACTCACTGATTTTTTTTGCCATAAAATTTATTGTATATTTTCAAAAAGCTGTAGAAGAGAGGATTTTGAATGTTTTCAAGACAGAGAAATGATAAATGTTTGAGGTGGTGTATATACTAATTACCCTAGTTTGATCATTACACATTGTATGCACATATCAAATTATAAATCTATCCCAAAAATATGTACAATTATGTGCCAACATAAAAGAAAAAAAACTATTACACCATTTTTCTTGAATGATAGGTTGATGGATATTTTCTCTTAGCACTTTTCTTAGCACTCTGAGCACGGTTTTATAGCTACTATGTTTACTGTAGGAAATCTGCTATCAATCTAATTGCTATTCCTTTGAAATAATCCATCTTTTCTCTCTGGCTGCTTTTTTGATCTTTTCTTTTGTCTTTTATGCTATGCACTTACACCCTCCTGTGTCTACATGTTGATTCATTATTATTATATTTATCTGCTTGGGATTTGTTATGCTTCCTAATTCTGAGGGTCCAATTGTTTATCCATTCTGCAAAAGTGTTAGTCAATATCTTTTTCAGTGCTAATTCTCTCCTATTCTCTTTATTTTCTGCATCTAGTATGCCAATTAGTGCCTTTGTTGCCTCCTTTTGACTGTGGGTAGAATTTTTTAGTCTACCCTTTCATTGACTTGTGACCCTCCTGTGATACTGGCTTTATGAAGAGGTCTCAGTTTCTATTCCTCAGGTACCCATTTGAGGAGATATTTATTATATTTTATCAGCATGCCTAAGTGCTTTGTAGTTGAAAGGTACACATAATAAAATTTAGATTACATTATTGTCAAAAGCATAGTCTGTGTTGTTTTAAATATAATTTTTAAATGCCTCAGGCTCTTTCATTGTCCTGGTCACATCATTAACCAACATAATTTTCATTATTCTAATGTATGTTTCAGGTATTAGAGAAAGCTGTAGAACTTGCTCTTCCCTACTTTCAGCTAGGGATTCAATTCCCAACTCCTTCCCTGAACCAAAAGAGAAAAAAAACAAGGCAAAATGAAAAGGACAAATTACCAGGCAAAGGATGAGATGTGAGCCTTGTGGAAATTATACTCTGCTCGTTATCTTGCCCAGTTGCTGAAGTTCACCCATGATTTTAAATGGCATTAATTTTGTCAAGCAATTTCACTAACATGTTCTGAGCATACAAATTTATTGTGCGATATTTGCTGCTGAGTCACCCATTTCAAAGTGTTAATATCATAAAACCTCAGAGAAAAGATGCGGGTTACTCTAAGGAACTTAGAAAATGTGCAACTAGTTGGCCTTTACATCATGATTGACAATTCTGTTTTATGTGTATGAATGAGCAGTAGGGGTGGAATGATACAACTGTATCACAGATTTCTCATGGACTACATGGCACCACATTATGGAAAACAGGCAATTTCTTCTCATGTGTTCTCGTGCATGGCCACAGGTCTATTCAGTGGGTGGTAGCATTTTTAAACGGACTAATTCACCATTCTACCTTGAAGGCAGCTAGAAGGCAGACTGAATTTAATCTTTTTGCAGGTGATTACAGCATTAGCAGTCCTTCACTATGAAGGACCAAATGAACAGCAAAATTCTCCACAGAAAATCCTAGATTTTCCCCAAATCCTAGATTTTGTAAAGTGATCACCAGAAAGTACTGAAAAAGAGGTAATTGAAACAAAATATTTAAGAAACTTTTCATATGAATAATGCAAGCAAAAAAAAAATTTTATCCAGTATCTAGAGCAGTGCTTCTCAAATTTTAATAAGCATGTGAATCACACAGAGTTCTTGTTAACATGAAAATTCTGCTCTCATAGATTGAGGGGACGGGGGAAGTTCTGAGATTTTACTTAACAAACTCACAGGTGACACCGATGCTGTCAATGAACCTCACTTTGAGTGGCAAGGACTTCAAAGGCTGAGGGAGAGTGGGTTATACCTGAAAAATCTAAATCTGTGCTGTCCAATACAGTAGCCTCCAGCCACATGTGGCAACTGAGCACTGGAAATGTGGCTAGTCCAGATTGAGATGTGCTACAACTATAAAGTACACATTGAATTTTGAAGATTTACTAAGAAAAATGTATATAAAATAAGCCATTATTTCTAAATCTTTGATTACATTTTGAAATGATAATATTATGGGCATATTGGTTAAATAAAATATATTATTAAAATCAATAACACTTCATTTTATTTTGTTTAATGTTACTACTAGAAAATCTAAAATGCCATATATGCCTCATGTGTGTAGCTTACATGTTTCTAAATTAGTTTCCTATTGCTGCTATAATAAATTACTACAAAATTAGTGGCTTAAAGCAATACCAGTTTACCATCTTAAAGTTAGTTTCAGAAATCAGAAATCCTAAAATCAAGGTTCAGCAGGGATCTGAAAGAGACTCTGTTTCTGTGCTTTTTCCAGCTTTTAGTGGCCACCTGCCTTCTTTGGCTTATGACCAATACCTTCATCTTCAAAGTCAGTAGCATAATATCCTCAAGTCTCTCTCTCCCCACACACCCACCTCTGCTTCTATAGTCACGTCTCCTTCTTTCGCTCTAGTTACCCTCTCTTCCTCTTGTAAGGATGACCCTTGTGATTACCTTGTATCCACCCAAATAATCCAGGATAATCTCCCCATCTTAAAATCCTTAACTAATCATATTTACAAAGTTCCTTAGCCATGTAAAATAGCATATTCACAGCTTTCAGGGATTAGAACTTGGACATCTTGGCACGGATTTTTTCTCCCTCAGTTTCCGTTGGACAGAACCGATCTGCATAATTCACCCGTTTCACATTATACCGTAGCCAGCTGTGCGCCTTAATCACTACACAGATGGAGTCAGGAATATGAAATAAAGCATTTTATTATTTTAGTATCACAATGCCAAACATTAGGTTAAAAAATAAATTTATTTTTGAGTGAAGTATGATTTCTGCATAGATTCGATGTAATATAGACAGGTTTTGTGGTTGTAAATATCAAAAGGAATCCAGAATCGTGACTTCTCTTTCTAATTGAAGGGACTTTTATGGCCTTCAGATAATTCCCTGTATTATTTGGCAGAGGAGGGGTAATGAAATTAAAGGATTAAAGAATACAAAGGATAAGGTCTCGGCAGATAAGTCAAAATCCTCTTATAGCATAATATATCTTAAAGTCTTAGTGTAGCTTTTGGAGCCGATTCACCTTGTAAATTATTCATAAACTTATTGAACAAATATTTTGGGGGCACTCTTACATGAAGGCATTGTGGGAGTACTGAAACGTGTCTGAACTCTAGTTGCTCACAACCTAGCAGAGAGTTAAGACATGAACGCCAATGGCAGACATCTCAGATAGGAGATGAAAAATATCACCTGTGTGGTGGTGATATTGAGGAGTTGAAAGGAAGAAAAAACTGCAGTCTGGTAAGGTCTTGGCTCAAAATGAACAAGGAAGCTTCTTTGGAAGAAGTAAACTATGACCTGGGTTTTCAAGAATGAAAATAAATCCAGATACCTTAAGAATTGAGTTCAACAATTCCATGACTCTTCTGTTTTGTTTAAGAGGCACATTTTTAAATACTGAGGTTAATAGCATTGAATTTTCCTCTTTTTTTGCATTTCTTAAACATTAACCTTGTAGTTTAGATCGGTGGAGGAAGTGAAGGACACAGAAAATGAGAGCAAAGAAAAAAAGACAAATGGAAATCATTGCAGGTTTTTTCCCCATTTTCTTCCTATCCACAATGTGAAATAACTTGTGCTTAGATTTCAGAAATATAACCATAAAGCAGCTCGTCAAAATAATAGAAACTGGCTGATTTTCAGGATATTGAAGGCACATGGTTTAACTTACTACACATTTCAAAACATTTAAGATTCTGTTATGGTCTAAATATACCACCCTTGCAGCAAATTTCCATAGTCATAAATTATACATAGACCCATATTTATCCTCCTATCTGTGTATTCATCCATCCATCTATTAAATAGCAACTTTATCCTGAGGGCTCTACCAGGATTCCAATTTGAGGAATCTGTGGGGAGCAGCCTGAAAATCCAAGACCCTATTTTTTCATGGTTATTAATTAAGCATCTCTAAGTGCCAGGCATTTGCACAGCTGGCACAGAGACAGGGCCTCCCACTTGGGCTTGTACTGGAGCTCACATATGACTGGACAGCAATTTGTTTCAAGTGGAGGCAGGAGCAGGTGAGGAGAGTGCGTGCACTAAGCCGTGATGACGAAGGCTGACCCAGACAGTCAGAGCTGCTTCAGACAATCCAGAATGGAATAACTACTATCTCTTTACAAGGCTATTGAAATGTCTCATAAAATAGTTATTGGATGAAATATAGAATGTCCCATAAATGGTGTCAAATGTTTTATAACAAAAATAAAATAAAATAAAATAAGGCTAGAAAAAAAAGATGCTCACTTCCTTTGTCAAGACATAGCCTCAGCCAACAGTACCCTTTTTCATTGTTCTGGAGGCAGCAGAATTTGGCCACCTTTTCAAGGAACTGGGACAAAAGTCTTAGGTGCCCAGTGGTCTCTCCATGTCTTCACCGATGGCTTAGTGTTAATTGGACCTCCGTAAGAGCTGGTTTTCTTTTCTAGAATTGAAACTAGTGGCAGAAAAAGAGTCAAAGCCAGGAGTCCTTTCTAGGCACTTTTCGTGATCTGTGGTACCTCTCAGAGTTGTGGAAGAATTTAGCATTCATGCCACATCTTGGGGATGGGATGGCAGGGCATTCTGAAAAACTGTGTTTCTTTTTAGAACTTCAGCCTACTGTCCTGAAAAACATGTCTTGGTGTGTGTCTCATTCCTTTTTTATTACCTCCATTTTACAAGCCGTATCGAAAGATAAGCAATGTTGATAACACTTTCTTATAGATAAACATTAAAATTTAGAGGGAGAACTTCTGCTTCTGAGACTATGGAATAGACGCATTATCCCTGTTCCTCTCTATAAATGCAACTAAAAATCCTGGACATTATATATAAAACAGAGAAAAGAAGGCAGAATGGCTAGGGGCCCCAGGGCCCACAGAATGACACAATGTTGAGTTTTTGGGGTTTTCTTTTTGTTTCATATGTCCTAGACTTGCAGCTGAAGAAGCCAGCAACCCAGAAACACCAGCAGGTGCTGGCAAAAAAAAAAAAAAAAAGACTCAGCAAAAGCCTGTCCTCACTAGCCAAAACAATAGAAAGAGGCTGTCTATGAAACAGAAAGTTTTAGGCAATATCTACTCTACTCCAGCCTAACACTTCAGAAAAACTGTGGCTCCCCACATCCACCCACGCCAGCAAAGGCCAAGTGAGGAGCCCAGACTACCTTGCCCCCAATGTCAGGGTGGTAGTAGAGGAAGCCAAGTAAGGTGCTTGCATCTTTACCAAGTGGTAACCAGCACTCTCCATCCCCCGTGATATCAGAGGATACCATATTAGAAGCTGGAACTCCCACTTCCACCTGGGGGATAAGTCTAAGATTTATATGGAAAGGGAAAGGAACTCAAATATGCAAAACAATTTTTAAAAAGAAAAGTAAAATCTACCTGATTTCAAGATTTATCACATAGCTAGAGTAATCAGAATGTTGTGATATTAGGAGAGGGATCGACATACAGATCAATGAATATGAATCTACAATTATCTCAAAATAGAAGGTTTAATTTTTAAAAAAATTATTTGTTCTGCAACCAACTTGTTCATGTAGGGCTTGTTTATTCTTTTCTTTTTATGAACCTATGTCTATATAGAAAATATTACTGAGGAGTTGAGGAGCCTTCTCCCTACATAAAATTTTCACAATTGAAGAAATCATTATTTTATTACATAATTGAAGCTGAATATTGGGTCATATTTATATAATACTTAGCCTTATATTTTAAAATATTTTGAGTATGATTTGCGAAGTCAAAATCCAGATGCAAAGCCAAATTTCAGTCCATGATCTAAAATAGTTTTAACTAGACTAGATAATCTAAATAATTTTGCAGTGTGACCAAATAAAAAAAATTATAAATTCAGAAATAAGGGTTCTATTAACAGTTGTGCTCTGAAATTTTAATCATGTGTTAAGTAAGACCCTAAACCTGAATTACCTGTGTCAGCAAATAATAGGATTGAGATGGACTGGGCTGTGTTGTAAAACAAACATACATATACCAGTATACCTCATTTTATTGCTCTTCACTTTGTTGTGCTTCATAGAAAATTGCATTTTATTTTAAAAATTAAAGGAGTGTAGCAACCCTGCACTGAGCAAGTCTATAGAAAGTACATATTCTATTGTTATAACAACATGGGACCACTTCATATCTCTGCATCACATTCATTTCGCTGGCAATTCTCACAATATTTCAAACTTTTTTAAAGAGACAGGATTTCGCTCTGTCACCCAGGCTGGAGTGCAGTGATATAACCATAGTCCACTACAGCCTCGAACTCCTGGGCTCAGGTGATCCTCCTGCCTCAGTCTTCTTGACTAGCTGGGACTACCACTTCCTGAGTAGCTGCACACCCAGCTAATTTTTTAACTTTTTGTAGAGATAGGGTCTTATTATTTTGCCCAGGCTGGTTTTAAACTCCTGGCCTCAAGCAATCCTCCTGCCTTGGCCTCCCAAAGTGCTGGGATTACAGGTGTAAGCCACCATGCCTGGCCCAAACATTTTTATTATTATTATAACTATTGTGATGATCTGTGAGATCTGTAATCAATGATCTTTGATATTACTATCCTAATTGTTTTGGAGCACCACAAACTGCACCCATGTAAGATAGCAAACTTAATTGATAAATTTCTGTGTGTTCTGATTGCTCCATTGACCAGCTGTTCCTCTGTCTCTCTCCCTCTACCTGGGCCTCTCTAGTTCCTGAGACACAGCAATATTGAAATTAGGCCAGTTAATAACCTTACAATGGCCTCTGACATTTCCAGTGCAAGAAACAGTCACGTGTTTCTCACCGTAAATCAAAAGCAGAAATGATTAAGCTTAGTGAGGAAGGCATGTCAAAAGCTGAGATGGGCCAAAAACTAGGCCACTTGTGCCAAACAGTTAGACAAGCTGTGAAAGCAAAGGAAAAGTACTTGAAGGAAATTAAGAATGTTATTCAGTAAGCACATGAATAAGAAAGTGAAACAGCCCTGCTGTTGATATGGAAAAAGCTTTACTTGTCTAGAAATCAAACCTGCTACAACATTCCCTTAAACCAAAGTCTAATCCAGAGCAAGCCCCTAACTCTCTTCAATTCTACGAAGGCTGAGAGAGGCGAGGAAGCTGCAGTAGAAAAGTTTGAAGCCAGCGGAGGATGGTTCATGAGGTTTAAGGAAAGAAGCCATCTCCTTAACATAAAAGTGCACACGAAAACAGCAAGTGCTGAAGGAGAAGCTGCTGCAAGTTATCCGGAAGATCTAGCTAAGATCATTGATGAAGGTGGCTACACTGAACCATAGACTTTCAGTGCAGATGAAATGGCCTTATAGTGGAAGAAAATGCCATCTAGAACTTTCAAAGGTAGAGAGAAGTCAATGCCCAGATTCAATCTTCAAAGAACAGCAAAAAGATTACCACTTGCTGAAGGTTCAGGTGATTGTTAGCATTTTTTAGTAAACAGAGTATATTTCAATTCAGGCTTGTATACTTTTTTAGACATAATGGGATTGCACACTTAATAGATTACAGTATAGTGTGAACATAATTTTTATATGCACTGGGAGACGAAAAATTGTGTAACTTGCTTTATTGTAGTGATCTGGACCCATATTCACAATATCTGTGAGGTACACCTGTATATATAATATATACGGCATACTTCTGTTTTTTTTTAAAAATATATACACTTAAAATTCACAGCCATTTATTCTTAACTCATGGAAACTAATTTTAATTCAGGACAGCTCACTAAGTGCAAATTAGTGTTAATAATATAGTTGGTAATTGCCCTTTTCTGATACGGAGGCCTAGATTCAATTTTAATCAGTGAGTACATCATCCAACTGGTTAACTCAATTTTTACTCTTAATGCAATGTTTTATTGATACGTAAACAGTCCATTTATTTAAAGTTTTGCATTCTCCAGCATCGTTTCTGAAAAAGGATGTAAATTTTGATTCTTAATTGTAGGTAATACTAATATCAAACATTTGTGCAGCACGTTGGGATTTATAATCACATTTGACCTCCCAACAACCCTTAGCTGGAGTCACTGTGCAGATTTTCCAGGTATGGAAGTGACTTTCCCAAGGCTGTTTGGCCATGAAACCCACAAAGACTCTACCCACATCCCCTAGCCCCAAGTCTAGCAACTTTTCCCCATCGCCAATCTGACTTCCTGTAGGTGAATATTTCAGACCCACAAAGCAGTCCAATTTATTGAGTAACGTTTTAATTATAAATCGATATTCCTCTGGCAATGTAATACTTTTGCAAAAGACAAATAATCATGTTTTAAAAGTAGAGTTCCACTATTTCTTTTGATGAGCACAGTGTCAGCTAAACATTGTGAACATTTATTTGAGATGTGAGTTTAACTGAAATGGATAGTGTACAGTCATCTTGACTTCAACTGGAAAAGGGGAACTATCTCCAAAGCCAGAGCATAAGAAAGCAAAGAAAAATGAAGAGAAACACATATCTGAAAATGACTTGATAATTGCTTCAAAATATGAGCCACGGCTTTACAATTTATAACCCTCCAAAGCCTGATATTCCTTAATAAGTCACACTCGGAAATCAGTGTCTCTGAGTTGGCAAATGCTTTTGGCTGCTTAGGCTTCTCCGTGGCAGGAACAGTGTCATAAGGCACACTTACATTAGTTTGTGCATGTTTTTAGTCATTGCCCCGTTGTCCTCTCTCACCCATTGGAGCATTTCTGTGTCCTCATTATTTGCCAATTGCTCTTTTTTCTCTTGCTGAGGACCTCTTCTCTGAGGCATCCCAGTAATGCATAATTGCCCATGTCCAGCCTATAGATCAAACTCCAATCTAATTTGCAAAACCAAGTAAATACAAAGTAAGTTGTACATAATTCAGACCTCATCTTGCAATGATTAAGTCATCTGATTCTAGCTTTCCCATTGTTCTGTTTACCACTTAATATTCTCCCCACTATCTCCTCACACCAAATACTTGCCAGGTCATTCTGGTTTTTCGAATGCTGCTTCAGCTTCTCTTTAAAAACAGTCACAAAAATCTTTTGTTATTCAGAAGTCTAGGGAATTTGTTGCCTCCTCTTCCTTAACTTATGAGTGCCATCCCGATGAGGATACGCTCTGGCACTCCAGGTCTTTGATCTTCCCCTCTTGAGGCAAGGACAGAGTT
>RJWJ010037915.1:0-15265 GCA_004363605.1 Indri indri
CAACCAGCCGAACTCTGCCTGGCACTCCCCGGAGCCAGGGCCACGGCTCCCTGGCCCTTACCTGTGTGAGCAGAGACTTGGCCTACTCGCCGGGCCTGAAACATCAACGACGGGACGTCACCGAACACAGCGCCTCGGAAGGCATTTCCGCAGCAAGCGGCCCAGGACGCAGGGCTCTGCCCGTTTTGGGAAAGACGTACTATGTATTCTGTTTCCACAAGGCCCGGCTGCACATGGGTACCCTCGGGCAACAGAGGAGGGAGGACAGGATGGAAGAGCCACAGGTCTGAGGACTTTGCCCAAGACTAAAGTTAGAAAAGCACGAACCTCTCTAGGACAAAAGGGGGCTCCCGGGTGAGCACCTGCGAGAACTCTGGGGAACTCCCTTTCACAGCTGGGCTGGCTGGTCAGCAGCAAAGGGTGCCACGAGCGGCTGTGAGGTCAGCCGTGGTGACCTGGGCCGATCTCCCCACGGGGCGGCTGCCACTCTATTCTAGCCCACAAGCCCACAGCCCTTAACCCACACGATTCTAAATGCGAGGGCCCAGGTCTCATAAAATTGTGAGCAGGGATGGGGCCGCTGGAAAGACCACCAAGAACACCTGCCCTCGGCTCAGCCTCACCTGCAGCCGAGAACCCCCGAATCTAGACGTCTCCTGGGACAGCCCTCCTCCTCGTGCCCCAGACCCGAATGCCCTATGCCATGCCTGGGCGCTGGGGAAATCCTGAGATCGGCCTGAAGTTGCGGAACAGTGAGTCGGAGCCCAGCAGCACCGCCGTCAGCCATTTTTCCTTAATTGGTTTTCAATACTATATCGTGGCAATAAAATCACCTGTGGACTCAGAAATCAAGTTTTGGGGACTGAGGGACAGTAAATCACCAGTCCCTTATACTGTCCACCAGGTGCCACCACTATTTAGAAAGACGGTCACAGGCGGTTCCTCGCACCCTCCACACGACCTAGGCCCAGGTGCTGTTCTGTTTCACCAACTAGGCAATGCAGACTGAGAGCTGAGATTAACCCGTCCAAGCTCACAGAGTGCACGGCGGAGTCAGGACTTGAACCCAGGACTGACACCAGAGTATGCACCCCAAACCAAACCCACCCCTCACTCCCACACCTCCCTGGCGGGTTGGTTCAACTTAACAAACCTTGGACACTGGAAAGAGACATGAACAATGTCAACCCATCCCTGGGACCAGTATAGTCTAAGGAGAGACAGGTGACCTCGCCTGAGCGGGCTAAGGTAGGTCTTGAGGTTCCCCTGTGACTGCAGCGACCTCATCTAACAACCACACACAATCGAGAGCCGTGGCCTAGGCAGCACCCGCCGCCCCCCAGGTCTCTCTGGATTTTGTGGCCTGAAAGGAGAATGCCGTCGGTGGTAACTCATCCAGGGTGATCCTGTGACACCAGGGAAAACCCTGCCCTCCTTGGTACCTTCCAGGCTGAGACGACGATCAGGGCCCCTCCGGAGTCCCCGGGGCTGGTGACCAGAGGGGAGCACCCACGCAAATCCAAGGCTCCACAGGGCAGTGACTTGTGTGCTGTCCCCACGCTCCAAGCCAGGCTCGGGGACACAGTCTTCCTCACAGGGCCCCGTGTGTGACCCAACACCCACCCACGGCCTGGCCGACAGGAAACCCGATCTAGGAAATGCCACCTTGGCCTCTAACACTGGCCCCTAAAAGGGTCAACACCAGACTCACTGTCATATGCTCGACGGTCCTCACAGGAAGCAGCGTCATGGTGGCCTGTCTGGCAAGCGTTCCCAGTGCTCCATGCCTGGTCCCAGGGGCCTCGGGCTGGCAGGGCTTGCGGAGACACAGAAGGGACCACCGGGTGCCAGCTCAGGAGGACCTGCTCTCCCACGGCCCCCAGGAGAGAGACCGGGCTGCACCCAGCACTGTGCGGCAGAGGACAAGAGCCGTGACCACAGCTGCGCAGGATCAAGGATTCCCAGGCCCAGTCACCACCCGCAGCCTCGGTCAGAGCGGGGACACCATTCCGTCCCTTTTAAGTAGTGACCACAGCAAGGGGCCAGCCCAGAGACCTCGTCCAAGGGGACAGAAGCCAAGGAAAGTGAGTGTTTGTCAACCAGAGCTCCCACACCAGACGCGTTCCCTGGAAGGCGCCCTGCAGTGCGTGGGGGTTTGCCAGTCACCCTATGCCAGTCCGGCCATTTCCCTGGGCTCTCGACGAGGCTGTAGTGGGGCGGGCGAGGTGCTCCACTTAAACAAGCCTCCCGCTCGCCCCACCCTGCGTTGCTGTTCCCAGATGCCCCTGCCAGTGGGGATTAGCGGTGCTGGACAAGCCAGCAAGTGGCCGGCACAAAGAGAAAACCATCCTCCCCACGTGGGCACGCTCCCTACCTGCTCTCTGAATTGCACTTTGCCCCCGGATGGCCATGGCCCAGAGGGGCAGAGGCACTGCTGGTTTTCGTATTGATGCAAAAGTCACTTTTTACAATGCTTTTTGTGTCAAGCAAGAAACACTGTTCCCTCGAACAGAGCCTTCGCTGTGTGGTCCCTGGCACTGGTCACTTAGAAATCCACACCCTCCCAGTGCCTCCCGGGCCAATCCTGGGGCACAGGGCACTGAGGTGCTGTGTGGAGGCTCTCTCGCGGCCATGGCCCGGCTGCCCGGGCGCTCTCTGTCCACTAGGCCTGCGCAGCCAGGCTCCCCTCAAGCCGAGAAGGGACGGGCAGGGATTGAGTGCTGCCCTCAAGCCCCGGGCACTTCCAAGAAGGTGCCAGCCCACCACGTGGGCACCACCAGCAGAGGCTGGGGGGGGAGGGGCTTGGGTGAACAGTTCTCAAGTTCTAGAAATGTGCCCCTGCCACGACAGAAGAGAATGAGATAAAGATGAGCGAGGAAAGGTCGCCGGGACTCGCGCTGCACTCGCTCACCAGCCTTAGGAAGCGGGGCGGTGCGCCGGCCGTGTGTTCGGTGCCAGCTCACATGTTGTTGGCAGGACGTTGCAGGAGGTGCCCACAGGCAACCCACGGACAGCACGGGTTTGTCCAGCCCGGCCTCTCACTGTGTGACAGTTTCAGAGTGTTCACTGTCTGCTGAGACTCGGGTCCCTGAGCCCAGCAGAAGCGGCTTCAGCACCGTCCCGGGTGGCATGAAGTGGACTGTCAGGGCACAGCAAGACTTGGGGCTGGGTGAGGGACACAGGCCTGGGAAGCCTCCGGAGTCCCTGATCGGGCTGTGAGGACATGTCCTTGTCCCTTCCAGAAGGAAGCAGCGGCGACCAGGAGGGCAGGTGCCCCGGTGTCCCAAGAACCTGGTGTGGGCCAAGCTTGCCACTGCTGAGTCCCGCTGGGGCCACGACTGACTCCGAACTCAAGCAGGGCAGCCTGTGAGCACTGTGAGCCCTTCTGGGTCGCTGCCTGAGCTGCAGGCTTGTGCCCTGGAATCGGAGGGACCCGACACCATCAGTGTCCCGGAGGAAGAACGACACGTCTTCCCGAGAGGCCTTCAAGGAGCCTGGCAGACCCAGGCTTAATCTTCCCACCACGCTTCCCAGGCCAAGTGCCCATAAAAGCAGAATAAAGCCCTCCCTCCTTCTGAGCCACCCAGGCAGCCGCCAAGGCTGAGATGGGAGAGGGAAGCAGTCCCGTGCTTTAAGTGAACCGTTTTCCACGGGGATCCCAGAACCCAGAAGGAAAGTGAGTCTTGAACAGGCTCGCCCAGCGGGCCAGGGGCCAGGAGAGCTGCCCTCGGGCCCGGGAGTGGCCAGGAAGTGACGTTCCCAAGTACAACAGCTGGTTGGGTGTCCCCTCCCGTCTCCTTTCCTCTGTAACTTTTTCTTAAAATCTAGTGACAAAGCGTTCCAGGCTCAAAGCCCAGTTTATAGGAAAACACTAGAACCCATCACAAAGTCATAGTCATTCCTTCATATAAAAAGCATCTAACATAAAAATACCCTGTGGGGAAATTTGTTAGGTTGAGAGGTCAGCTTTAAGCACTTCAGAGGGAGGATGGACTGCCCTGCCCTGGGCGGCTGGTGACAACACTCAGCTCTCCAGGCGGCTCGCAGAGCCGCCTTCAGCCGAGAAAAACCAGCACTTCCCCTCGGACTTGGCAGCCCTTGAGAAGGGCCGGCCTGGGGAGACAGTCTCCAGACAGCAGCCAACGCTGCCCAGCCAAGCCCCAAAACTGCAAAAAGGGCTTAGCAACCCCGATTAGGATGAGGCCCTGGTGAAATTTAACAAAAATGAGAAGCTGACATGCAGGAGGCTGTCACTGGGAAGCTACAGGCTGGGGGTGAGAGGCTAATGCCAGAAAGCAAGTTGCAAACCAGAGCTGCTGCTGCTTCGTCGGCTATGCAGTCAAGCGCAGGCAAAGCTCACCTTGGATCTCTCAGAAAAAGCTTCTTCTGAGCAAAGGGCTCGTCAGTCCCTTTGCACAATGTGAATCTTCTAAGTGATCTATTTCCCTCTTTTCTTTGGTTGCCAGGAAGCTCAGAGTGGAATTCCACCTGTCCTTGTGCAATGCAGGGAATGCTCTCTGTGTTCAGGCCTCTTCGCCCACCTTTACCTTCTGTGTTTATTTCTCCACATGTTTCATTTTACCGTTGTGTGTTACAGCCATTCCTGGCAGCGAGGCTTAAACCTCTCAGGGCCAAAGAGCATTTTACATTCCATTTAATCACACAGAACAACACTGTACACTCTTCACTGGAGTTAATTCCCCAACTCTCCCAGAGGCAGCAGGAGCCAGAGGAAGGGGCTTCGCTTTGCAGTCAGGGCAGCTTGGATGTGACCTTGAGGGCACCAGCTGGCATGCTGTGCGCTTGGCCACGAACAAAGCTCCTAGTGTGATGTGGTCTTCAGAGCTCTCTGGGGGGCAGGTGGGGACCATCACCCCAATGCCACCCCCATGGGAGGTGAGCCTCAGAGCACCCCAGGACTCCCGCCCTGGAGTCAAGCTGCTTCAACCTGGTTCCTCCTGCTTGGCTTCCAGCTCAAGCTAGCGTCTCCTTCCACAACTTTCCACTGTTGTTGACTTCCCCTTGCTGTCCTAAGACACTGTGCTGGTGGCTCATCATGGCACGGCCACCAAACACAGGTTTGGAGTCAGACAGGCTGGCTTCAATTCCTAACCCCGCTGTGTGACCCTGGGCAAGGGGCTAACCTCTCTGAGCCTCAGATTATCCATCTTAAAAGAGAAAATGCCCATAGGCTCCCTGGGCATTTTCAGGGGACAGCAATTCAGAAGGACAGTAGTCCCCTGCTCTGCACAGTGGCAAGTACCGTCATCTGCTGGGCTCAGTCAGGGCCCTAGATTCTCAAGGCTGGTTTCACCCACCCCGGCCCTAGCAGAGGGGTGAGAGGTAGGTACATCACAGGTCCCTGGGGCCAGGTGCCACCATTGCAAGGGCGCATTCCCCACCGGCCCTGCCAGCACCTCACACACCTGCGTCTGGAAACCGGGAGTCAGAGTCCTGCCCTTGCCCTGCCGGCGGAGCACAGCCCAGAGCTTTGCTCGTTCGGTATAAACTCAGCACCAGATTCCGTCTCACGTAGCTTGTCCACGTTCCCCATCTGCAGCCCCTTCCTAGGATCAGACCCTCCAAGGCTCTCAGGAGGAACATGTTCCGAGAGCGAGAGCCGCCCACCCGCGCTCAGTGGGGACGGGTGTTTGCAGGTTTCACTTTATGCTCTCCAAACAATTTGGCAGAAACTGTTTTACGCATGCACCGCTGTTTGGCTGTTTAACTGCAGTGTACCTTCCTGTACCTTCAGCGGCGGAGGGAGTAAGGGAAAGTGAACACAGTCTTGGCTTTTTTCCCCTTTATGTAAAAAAACAACAAAAAAGCCCTTTGTGTACGCCAGCCTCAGAGGGGAACACACCCAGCAGCATGTTTAATTACATTAGTTTCTGTATCGCTAACATGGGCTAATTAGTTATGGATTACAAGTATTATTTCTCTTCCATAAACTTACAAAAAAATTCTCCCATGTGTCAGCAAGGAATCTGTGAAAAAGCTTCTTGCCTCGTGCGCTCTTGGAGAAAATAAATTGGCTCCAAACACCTGAAACGCTTTACTGCTAATACGCATTGGTTTTCTCACTAGCAGGCAGGGCTGGGTACACGGACCGCGGGATGGACCTGGGAGCCCAACCTCACGCCATATGCAGGACTTAACTCAAAAATGGATCAGGACTTCAACCGATCAGGACCTCAACGTTAGAGCCGAAACTATAAAACGCTTAGAGGAAAACATCAGAGTAAATCTTCATGATCTCAGACTAAGCAACGGATTCTTAGATGGGTCACCACTAGCACAAGCAACTGAATTAAATGAATAAAACTTCAACGTTAAAACTTTTATGCTTTCAGGACACAACCTAAAAAGCGAACAGACAACCACAGAATGGGAAAAGTACTTACGACTTGTGCACCTGACACCAAAACGCCATCGAGGACTTCCTAGGCCCCACGACCCATGGAAGAGTCCAGGCCCTGGGCTGAGGGAGGTGACGGGAATGTGAGCCCCACGTGGACACCAGACACACCAAGAAGCGGAGGGGACACCCAGTGGTGCAGGGGCCTGCTGGGTTCGTCCTCTTACAGCCAGATGGACGTGCCGGCACTCGCCCGCCTGAGCAGTCTGCTCAGGTCCTTGCGCGCCTGGGTGTGCGACTCTCCCAGGAGAATCTGACCACCCTCGGATGGGATCACTGCCTCCTTTAAAGACTTCGGAGAGGCAGCCCTGGAGGAGCTGGGAGGTGGGGAGACCACAACACGAAACTGGTTTAGAAACAAAGCCAAGGCCCAGTGCTGCTTCCTGAAGGCAGAGACCACTTTGGACGAGACCCCACAGGGGTCTCTCCGTGGGGCTGCCTGAAGAGACGAGGAGGCGCAGCCAACCTGTGCCTGTCAAGCCGGGCCCGAGAGGACACAGGGAGGAGGGTCTGGTGACAGGCCGGTGGGCAGAGCCGGCAGTCTCGCTGGCATCTCCTCCAGTGGGAACACGGGGCCAGTCCCTTTAAGCCGACCAGTAGGAGGCAGCCTCATCGGCCACCTGCTCCGTGTCCCGCGCCATGCGAGACAGGAGACCACTCGACTCGAGGGACCACATCCACACACGATCACCGACACATGTCGCTGCATCAAGGAGCCATCTAGGAGGACGCAGCACGTGTGAAGCGGGTTTATAAAAACTCCCAGACACTCGCTTTTGGAACGGACCATGTAGCTGTGACAAGACTCAGGCCTAGTGAGTGGCCTCTGTGCCCACCTGAGGACCTTGGTGGCACTGGTTCAGGGAGCCCAGCCACAGTCCGGCTGTCCTGGCAGGGCTCACAGGAGGCTGCTGCAAGGGGCGCAGTGCTGGGGACAAGCCCGGCCTCTGAGACCCCGCAAGACTCCAGCGGTCCCGTGTGCTGCCTCCTGGCCTGAGAAGAGCCCGAGGGACAAAAGCACCGTTTTTCAAAGCAGGCCCAGCCACGGCCACAGCAAGCAGGTTCAAGGACCTCAATATCCCAGTGATTTCTTCCTCCCCGCTCCCCGCACTCCCAAAAGCCTACGGGGCAGGTTCAAGTCCTACCCTCCTTTGATAGACAGGAAGTAGAAGCTCAGGGAACTCAACACACCTGCATGAACACGCACAGGCGGAACACCTCCGAGGCCCATGCCCCACTACCTTACGTTCCTGGCCAGGAATACTCCTGGGGTCCCCTGGCCTTTCCAGGAGGCTGACGGTGGAAGTCGAGAAACTCCGTCAGGCTCGTTTCATGAGCCACAAAGACAAAGGGTGGTGCCAGGTCCAGCCGCTGTGAGTCTGGACTGGGGCCAGGAGGACCCAACCAAGACACAAACACGCTAGGGCAGTATTTGGGAGAAGCAATCGTTCCTACTCTGTGAAAGGGGCAGAGGTGACAGCAAGGATCTGGAATGACGACAAGATCACTCTGGCAAGGTCCCAACAAGAGGTAGGAATCAGGGCACACCATGAGTCCTGGGATAGTTCCCTGAGGCGCCTGCCGAGGGGGAGCCCTGAACTCAGAGAACCCTGGACGAAGGGCCACGTTCGGACCCCAGCCTCAGTCGCTGCCCATCAAGCGTAAAAGCAAAGTGGAGGCCGGTAGCTCTGACCGCAGTCGGACACGTTAAGTGATTTGTTGGGAAAAGCTGAGCTGCCAGCACCTTGCAACGGTTCGGCTTCTCCTTGATTTGGAAGAGAGGTTCTAGCTCTGCTGGGCCGGAGGGGAGGGGAGAGTCCAGGCTACGTGGCCCTGGACGAGTCCCCTTCCTGCTCCGTGATGCTTGAATTTTTGGACTGTGTAAGTAGATGTCACTCTGCAAGAAAAGAGGCACCACAGGGAGTCTCAAAGCAGCAGCCAGGACCTTAACTGCCCTTGCACACGACAGCTCACACACCCCAGCCTCGTGTGCCCCACGCCGGCTGGGCAGCATCCTCCGGGAGCCCCGACCTCCCTCACGCATCCCTGCCCATGCACGCACGTGCTCCTCAAGGATGCTCTTCCAGGCACAGCAGTGGCTGGCCGACCTGGTGCTCTGGGCCCCCCAGAGGCCCCCATCCCAATCCTTGTTACACGACACAGTAACTGGCCTTTTATGAATAACCCCCCAAGCCCCAGACAGGAGAGCACCTGAACACGAGGCTTGGGGCTTGCCCACCTGTGAGCCCCGAACATTTGACCACGGGCCCGGCACACTGCAGGGGACTGGTCAGTGCTGAAGGAAGGCGTGAGCACGGAACAAGCCCCAAGGTCATGCCGTGCCTGCCGGGGACAGCCCAGCAGGTTTCTCTGCTTCCCTCACGAAGGATTCTCTTCGGGCAGATGGAAGGAAGCTCACGCACAGGAAGGCCTGGGGTCATCACTCAGGGTCGTGGCCCCAGACTCCGCCCCTCAGGCTGGCTCTACTTGGCGCTGGGGGTCTTTGGGCTGGAGAGGCCATCTCCAGCCTCCCTCCAGTCTGATGGTTTTAGGGCCAGGACCCCCCAGGCCCGTGAGTCCTCCATCCTCGGCACAGATCTCAGTGTGCAGAGCGAACCTTAGAGAGCGCCAAGGACACTTGAGGACACGCCGTGCGGCGTGTGGGCCGGAAGGGAGCAATCCTCTACTCCGGTTCTACCCAGAGACCAGGTCTTCGTGCCTACAGCTGTCAGGAACCGTGCCACATCCAACGAAGCCAAGTAAGTGACCAACTCTGGTGCCAGATAACCGTCACAGCCACCAACCTCCCTGACAGCCCCTCCGTTAAATGAACCACGGACTCCTCCTCCCATCGTGAGGAGTCCTCGGGCAGAGACCCTGGCAAGTAGATGTGTGTGGGTCACATATGTGCCTCATTAATCCAGTTGCGTCAGGAAAAATGGCTGGAAGAAAATGGAAAAGGCTCAGGAGCGAGCCGCGGGACTGCACTCCTCACACCTGCAACCCCGAGCACGGCGTCTGCGCCTCGGCAGAGCCCTCCGTGGGCTCCGTGCCTGGCTGTATTTCGGGAAGACAAAGACATGAAAATGGCCGCAGCGCTGTTTACCCGATGCTCCCTGCTGCACGCGGTAGGGGGAGGGCTCGGGCGACAGCAGGTCGCCTGGGGATGGCTGGCGCACAGCCACCGCTGGGAGGCTCTGTGGCTCCTGCCACTGCCGCCAGGCCGGCCTGAGCGTGGCGGCAGCACCACTCGCCCTGCGGCCCCTGCCTGCCTCACCTCATCCCCGCGAACTGCCCGGCCAGCCAGCTGCACTGGACTCAACAAAGAGGAACCTGCGGTTTCCATGCACAAAACTAACCGACATGAGACAGGCGGTTCATGGACCAAAAAAAGCAAACATGTTAAAATATCCAAAGCACATGAATATAAAACTAGGTACTTTAACAAAAAAACCCCAAAGCAACCCTACTGTAAACAACACTCCAACACCGTGTCTCCAAAGGCGGAGAGGACGGTCCACCTCTGGACACGCCCTGTCCTTCCAGATGGGGTGGAAACACTCGAGTCAGGGGAAACCAAAATGAAGATTTATTCATGCCGGTCTTGCCGCAAACAAGCGACGTGGCTGCACTTCCAGCTGGCCACCTCCTGCTCAGAGGTGAGACGCGACTGCCCAGCCCAGCCTCGGGTTTCTGGTGGTTTCCTGGAACGTAAACATTATCCTCTATAGACCATCTCGTTTTCCTCTGGCTCCAACACATGCAAATCTGGCAGTTGAGTCTATGAAACCTGCCGCACAAAATGCCATTTATGCAGCTCAAGGGCTGCTGGGGAAGCCAAGCCCCGACCCTCTGCCCTGATGGAAGGGTGGAGGGACATTGCCCTACAGAAAAGTGCCATCAGGAACGACAGTGCACACTGCAGCTACGGCACTGATTTTTGACACAGAAATTTAGCTGCTGGCCGGCTTCCGACTGTAGACTTCCCTGGCACTGGCCGGCTGCCACGCAAATGAAATAAAAATCAGTATCCCTGGGCCTGCAAAACATCGTGTTAACAATCGTACTCCCTGCAACTTATGTAACACCCCTCGCTCCACACCCCAACAGCGGATGTTTTTGTTAGAAGGCAGCGTAAAATAAACAGAAATTTAAAAAAAGAAAATAAGGCGATCTTGCAGGTTCCTCCTTCAGCAAAACCTTTCCACGACTTCAATGAGGAGATAATCTTTCTGCGATTATGACCAAACCCTCCTGTTACTTAGCAACGCATAATTAAGGAATATGTTTTCAGATCCGCTTTGCAAGCCTGGCCATTATCAGATGAAATTACTGGAGCAACAAATGTCATCGCCATGCAAATTAGTTGGTTGCAAAGACAGAATGTTTGACTGTGAGAGCAGGCACGGGCCCTCGGAAAAATTTTCTGACTTCCCTCCTGTCGCACATTGATTTTAAAAAGTCAGATAAATGATATGATCAGATTTTTAAAAAAAAATCCATGAGACAACACCAGAATCTATAGCAAGGGGGAAAAAAAAACCCCAGAAAAACGCAGCCAGTTACTCAGTCTCCCTTTGGAAAGAAAAAGTAAAATGACTGGAGGTGAAGTCTGTGAGGCAATATTAGACATTAGCGGCATCTTGCTGCACCAACATCCCAGAGACGCTTACGCCTG
This sequence comes from Indri indri, assembly GCA_004363605.1. Taxonomy (NCBI): domain Eukaryota; kingdom Metazoa; phylum Chordata; class Mammalia; order Primates; family Indriidae; genus Indri; species Indri indri. The sequence goes on from RJWJ010037915.1 coordinate 11,097, forward strand.
CGTCTGAGGGGTAGCAAGATCCGGCTCCTAAGTCTCCGTCCACGGCTGCTTCCAGGGTAGTTTACAAAAAGGTATTTCTTATTTTTCGTCCCTATAATGCTAGTTATTTAAGAAAAAAAGTTCATTTACAAAGGATCCCATCTTCTAAATTATTTTAGGGAGGCAAGGAGGAAGAAAGGAAGTATGTTTGAAAGGAGGAAAACTGATTTACATTTCATAATTTCCACTCGAGATTCCAGAGCTAAAATGAAAATCCTACAGGGCGTTCGGAAGACGTCCACCTAGAAGTTTACCCACAATGTCCAGAGAAACACGTGCCGCCGATTACCTCTGGCACATGTCTGGAAGGAAGAAAATCACCTAGCACTGTTCTCCCTTCCCTCAATTTGGAAACATGCTCTTCCCTACAAGCAAGCGGAATTCCCAACTGTACTTTCCAATATGAGAGACTAAATCTGTTTTTGAAACAGGGAGTTCTAGGGGATTTCAACATCTTGCTTTGTTTAACCCACAAGTATGCAAACACACACATTTTCATCTCCTGGGTGGTTAATCACTGCCTCCAATACCGTGTGCAGGAACCCTCGAGAGGTATGTTCGCACACTATTATGCCCTTCCAATGCACAATTTACGGTAATTTAATATTCCTGCCTTCTCCAAAGCTGCCCAGTGTGAGCTGAGGGCCGCAGTCTGTCCTGAATGACTTCCGAGGAAACACGGTTGCATTTTACCACCGTAAAGGGAAATACACAAATCAACTAAGGCCCAGCTGGAGAATGGGAAGGTGATGCTGCCTGGTGGTCAGCCTCCCAATGCAAATCCTTTTAACCTCAGAGAACCCACGTCGACTGGCCAAAGCTTTGTGGCCTTGTTTGGCAGGGCACGTACACGTGTGTGGTCTTTTAAGGCTTGGTCAGTTAGGACCTGCCATCCTGTGCTCAAGCCTCCCCCCACCCTCGGGATCCCAGCCAGGGCAGGTGGGGAGGGTGCATTACTCTGTTCCGGTGCAAGCATGGTGGATACGATGATCGGAGCGCCCGTCCGCCGGGCCACCTTCTGGTACGGGGAGTGAGGCGTGTGGAGGCTCTGGCTGGCGGGTGGCAGGCTGGATGGCTCCAGGGGGACGCCAGGCTTCCGCAGGAGCTGGGGGCTGCCGTGCGGGCTAGGCAGTGGGGAGGCGGCCATGCTGCGCTCCCTCTTCAGCAGTTCCATGGGCACCGTGTACGCCGTGGAGTAGGCTGTTCTGGGGCCTGGGTGAAGGGGGTTCGAGGGGCCTGGGTTAGTTAAGGCCACCCCGGCCTGTGGGGAGTATGTGGGGCCCAGCCGCGCTGTCAGGGCACAAGGGGTAGGAGAGCTGTACCCAGAGTTGGAGGGGAAGTGGGGAGCTTGCGCACCCACCCCCGGGGCAGAGTAGGTGGCCGCCGTCTCCAGGAGGTGCTGGGACGGCGCGCTGGAGGGTCGGCGAGCTAGGTCTCCAGCTCGGGGGGACGCTGCCTGCAGTGGACCCGCAGGCTGGGGCTGCAGGGCTGTGGCGCCCAGGGAAGCCAAGTCACTGTGGAGCAGCTCGCTCCGGTGGCTGAAGCTGCTGGACCTTGTCCGGGGCAGGGGGCCCACCCGGTCCTGCCTCCGCAGCTGCATCTCGGTCCTGCAGCTGCTGGCCAGGCGGCTGAGGACGCGGGCCTGGCCCAGGTTGGGTGCAACAGACTTGATGTCCGTGTCCTCCAGGGTGGCCAGGACGGCTGGGGAGTCAAAGCCTTGCTGAAGCAGGGCCGCCAGCGTGGCCTCTGCCACCCCCTCGGCCCGCAGGAAGGCCAGGAACTCAACAGACGTGCTCCTCTTGCCACCAGGACCCTGGAACGCAGACAGGTCGGCATCGTAAGTCTCGTAAGCCATCTTGGAGTGGATGCTCTCCCGGGCAGGCCCATAGCCTCGATTCAGAGCACCTGGGGCCACCCCCGTGCTGCCCTCCGAGGCAGCAGCTGAGCCTGGGTCCACCACCAGGCATGTCGGGGCCACCTGCCTGGCAGGGGCAGACTCCACTGGCCTTTCACCGATGTCATTGTAGACCTGATTGGTGAGGTAGGCAGGTGCCTCGGCCCCATACCTGGTGTCAGCCAGTTCTCGTCCATACCGCCCAGGAGATGGGGCCCTGCTCTGTGTCCGCTGCCCCTGAGGGATCGTTTTACCTCCAGGATCCCGGTATAGGTGACCAGTGTCCTGCAGAGGAGGTACCCGGCCTTGTATTTGATCCCACGGCATTCGGTTGCCAAGTACTGCGTAGTCGGGCACCGGCCGGCCGATTCCTGGGTCCCGATAGAAGACAGGCTCTTTGGGTACCCTGGCTCCGGAGGGGTCGCCGTAGTAATCCCGTGGCAGCAGGGGGCTGCGCCCAGACATCACTGCCTGTCTGCTGTCGTAGAAGGTGAAGTTGGGAGCGGACCCCTTCCTTGCGGCCACTGAGTTATAAACAGCTTCCCGGTACAGGTAGGGCTCGGGGGCCCCGGGCGGGGCAGCGTCCCGCAGCTGGTGGTTTGGCAGCTCACACCAAGTCCCCTCTCCTGCGCCATACGTCAGAGAGCTTCTCCTCCCCAGAGGCCGCAGGGACTCGGCGTTCTCCCAGGGGCCCTCATACCACCCGGCAGCATCCCAGCTCTGAGAACGACCGATATTTATATGCCTGCTGGGAACTGGCATTGGGGAAAAAAATGACTGCGGACGAGGCAGAGGAGAAGCCTTCTCTATAAATCTTCAATTACATCCATCAAAAACAGACCTGGCTGTGTGCTAACCCTTCCGAGACGGCAGGGACGACCAACTGGGGGTTTCCTGTTTCAAAGCATGGCCTAAATTATTAATCCTCTGAAACTTTAGTAGACAAAACACAAGACTCACGGTAACTTTGCCTCACTCCCCAACGGCAGCCGAGAGGTCTGCTCTTTAAGCTCAGTTCCAGAGAGGAGACTGCACCCGGCCTGCTGGGCCCCCTCCCCGGCCGCTGTGCTCACATGGACCTGGGCTCTCTCAGCGTGCGGATTAGGAGCTAAATAAAACCCCTAAAGCTTCTGTTCCATGTGACATCTCGTTAGAATGATGAAGCCGGCTGCTTGCTCCATGCAGACTTCCCAACATGCAGTCGGGAATTATTTTCACACTGAAGCTTTGGCTTATACTCTTTCCTCCTCACCGGGGTACTTTTAGGATGAATACTGCCTCCCCCTCTGGAAGGGGATGCCCCCAGCCCCACTGCTGATCGCATAAAAATAACAGAAGCAAAATAACACTGCTTCAATGTCAGTTCAATCTTAATCCACCTTGATGAAATGTTAATCCATTGCACACAGCTAAAAACAAATTAAATGTGGATAAATAAAGTCCCATGCACATTTCTAGAACCTGAACAATGGGCCAGGTCTAAAACCTGATGTTTTGACAATATTGGAATCTGCTTAGAGATCACTCTTTGGTTGCAAATCAAATGGGTTCCACTGTTCAAGTCCAAATGCATTCTTGACTTATTACTGTAAAACGCAAATCCTCTCATACTGCCAGTGGGAAACAAACAGGCATATGTACTCTGGAATTTATCGTTTTTAGACTGCAACAGTGGTCACAGGAAAAGGAGGATCGGCAACTCAAACCTAACGTTAGAAAGCAAACCGGGAAGCTGCTGCGTCTGATTATCTCATCTTCCTTTAAGTATGTTCGAAAGGGAAGCATGATTCCAGCAGGCTTAGAGCTTGCAGATGATTTCCCATATTCGCATGGATTAAGGGTTCACAGAGTCCACGAGGGACTTTAGGTGCAATAACGCAGAGAACTGCGGTTACTGAGATAAAGGAATGCCCCAAGTATTAAGACATTTCCTTAAATATGTGTAGCAGTACCAGAGAAGCAACACCCTGGAGTAAGCGGTAGGTTCCTCTCCTGCAACGATAGGATTGCCACAAAGAATTCACAATAAAAATAAAAGCTGGTGATCAGGAAGCTACAAAGGCTGTGTACGCTGAAAACATTTAAAAATGAGATGCTGTGCACATTTGCAACCCTTAGCCCTGAGAGTCGTCTGCCTTCACCCACACCTCTCTCAATCTAACATACAACAAGAATCTTCAACTAAAGACAAAACACCAGTCATTAAAAAAAAAAATTGTTTTTTAAATGTGAGAAA
>RJWJ010037916.1:0-15267 GCA_004363605.1 Indri indri
CTCTGTGTCATTATCAGAAGAATAAAACAGGTTATGTTTATTTCACAAAGCATAGTGCGTGGTTTGGAGGGATCATGATGAGAATAATGCTTTGGAAAGTGCAACTCCTCGTGCTTCCCCTTTGGCATCTCAGATAACCTCTAGAACACTGACTCCCGTGTCCCCACAAGAGACATGTACAGACACGTGGTCCTTCTTGAGGCCCACATGTCAGAGATGGGCAGTGGGGGCTGGCAATGAAGGGTACTGGGACGAGGTGTCTCTCCCACATCTTGGAGCTTTCCTGCTTCTCCCCCCAGGCTGGGAATGGAGCTGATTCCCAGCCACTAGTTTCCCAGCGACACCGCGAATGGCACGGCCCACGAGCTTTTAATCCTGAAGCACAGAGCTGCGCCATCCACAGCCCTTGAGTTACTGTTGGCACTGTAAGAGCTTCAGCAGATGCCGCTAAATGGGCCTTTCCTGGGCTTTCAATCCCAAGGCTGATGGAATCCAAGGATGTCTGGATTGATGCTGAATGCTCACAGCTCAAAATAAATTTTAGATCCATTTGACTTGCACCATTGAAAAACCAGAAAGCTGCTCTTTGTCCCGTTAGTGTTGTCAACCCCTCTACATTGCTCTGAGGTGTTCTGGTGGGGAATTCTAGGGGAATGAAGACAGGGTTCCCACACCTGATTGTATGGGCCTCTGAAAAGCAGGTGCTAATGACCCCCACAGGATGGCTCCGCCCAAGCAGCCATTTCTGTGAAAACTCTGAACTGATCCCGCTATTATGTTCTTCCCCAGTCAGGGTGGAAACGGGGGAAGGTGGGGATCGGGGGACACACTGCCGCCACTTAATCACCAGTCAACCAGCTGTCTCACTCCTGCATTCCCCTTGTTATTGAAAAGGAATGCCCTCCAGCTTTAAGAAAGCACGATGACAAGCTGAATAATTCCAAGGGAGCAGCAGAAGGGTGGTGGCAGCGGCCTGGCTCGCCCGTTCTGCAGTAGGTCTCCCTAGAAAGTACCAGCTGGAAGCTTACCCGCTGTGGAGTGTGTATAGGAGACAGGGCGTCCAAGTCTGCCATGGGGAATTCGACCCCTTTCCTCTTCAGCTCCTCGTATATGTGCACAACCCCCGTGAGGTCAGGACTGCTTCGAAAGGCATCGGCCCAGGCCTGGGAGGACAGAAGAAGGCCTGTTAGGAAGCATTTCTCTCCAAGGGCTGTCACACTGCCTGAAAATCCAAAGCAGCCCACGTCCTCTCCCAGGGACCAATGCTCTCCTACGCGCGAATGCAAATTGCACTGGCAGAACTTATTCTGTTCCTCTCCTCCTGCAATTGCTGCCACGACACAGCTGGTGAGATCCTGGCTTTCAATGGTGCTGCTGAGCGTGAACAAAAACACAAAACTTAATTCAGCATGTATTTCCTTGGAGAAGAGACAGAGAAATAACACCTAAGCACTGTGGCGCATCCTAAAAAGCAGGCATTTCCCTAATCACAAGGAAATCAATTGCTGGGGCTGTTAAGCCTAAGGGAGTGGAAGGCACAGTCTCGTCACCTCGTGGTAGGACGCCCACCCTCTGTGCAGGAGCCACGGCGGATCTGTGCGCACGGTCATTATCGCACTCTGCCCTGAGAGCTTCCATCAGTGGAATTGGGAACCGTAGGCAAATTGAGCAGAAAGGAGAGGAGAAATTGATGTGAGATATGAAATAAAAGCTAACTCCAGGTTTCCTCAGTAGATCAGAGACCACTAAAGCCAAGATTGCCTAGCCCAGCCCCATCAATGGCAGGTGAGATGACTGCGGTTCCGTGGCCGGGGAGCTGACCCCCAAGGGTCCTGCTCCCTGCCCCAAGCTTCTTCCATTATGTCGTGCTGCCAACAACGTCAACATACATGTGCCCAAATCAAAAAAATCCAATGGACAGCATGACCGCTAGATTCTCCTAACAAAAACACAATAGAGACAGGAAAGAGCTAAAATTCAAAAAGATTATCATTTTCGTTGACTTGTGAAACTCTTAAAAAAATTTTTTTGAATATTCTGTTCTTTGGAAATTACAGAATGTATCACAAAAAGAAGCATGTCCAAAGGGCTCCCCAGAAATGGGACGCAGCCCTTCCCGTGCTGTCCCGGTCACCATACGTACCCAGCGGAGGCGGCACAGCCTCTCGTGCCTGAGCTCCATTGCCGAGTCTGTCGTGGTCACAGCATTTAACTGCCTCCCTGGCTCCAGCAATGCGTTTCAACCAATCCTGAGGCAGCCACAGAAACTCTATCGCTAACCAACAGAGCCACGTGAAGTTAAAAGGTCAGTTTCCAAAAAGCCGTCTTAATTACAACCGATGCATCCACTTACTACAAACAGTGCTGTCAGCCTGGCTTTCTCCTTGATGCGCTCTGCTAATTTGCATGCTCAGGGATTTAACACCCCTGGATCAGGACAACCCATCCTGGCCAACACTTCCTTCTGGATTCTGAGGAGGGCGAAGAAGGTGCAGCAGAGGGCTGTCTGGAAGGCCCAGCTGCCCCCAGGCTCTCCAGGGGAGTGCCCTGCAGCCCCGCCCCTGCCAGCTACCCCGGCTGCCTCCACCTGCATATTCCAAGTTGGGCCAATCAGATGCTCCTCCTCCCGGGAGCTCGGTCCCAGGAGAGGGTAGACAGAACTATCCTCTACAACTGTGGGCCCTGGGAGGCAGGCGTGTGCCAGCCAGGGACACGGAGCACAGACAGCCTATGTTCTGGAAAAGGAGCAGCTGGTATGTTCAGAGGCGCAGACATGCAGAAGAGGATTTGGAGGGCCTTCCTGATCCCTTCTGTCCCTTCCCAGGCCCAGTCACACCCCTAGTCTGGGTGATCTGGGCTTCTGGGCGGCCCTGCCTTATGACAAACTCTCCTCTTTGCCTGTGCAAGCTGGAGTTGGCATCTGTTATTTGCAACCAAGCAGTCTTGGCTAATGCACCCCCTTCCCACCTGCCATGATTCCAACCCCTGTCCGGGACCCCTGTGCAGTCTGGGTGAGGTGGCTGCTAACAGAGCATATGTTCACGACAGCAATTCTCCAGCGAACACGATTCTGACGCCAACAGAGGAACAAATGGGGTGTGGGGGCGGGGCTTTAAAGGAACAGTCATATGTGAAAATGCAGAGCTGGGAGAAACCCAGAGATGCCATGTGTCCCTAGCATCTTCTTGGGATGTGCCTCCTGCCTCCCTCCCCAACAGGTCGGACACCTACTGAAGGCACACAGCGAGTCTCTTGCCATTGCCCAGGGAAGGCAGTCCATCAGTATTTGTCAGGTTCAACTGAATCCTATTCTCGCGGCTGCTAAGCATCCTATTTTCCTACTTCAGAGAACAGAGGAAAGACAGCCATTTAGGCTGTCAATAGACTGCAGTGACAGTGATGAAGGAGGGCCCCTGGAAGGCTGACCCAGCTGAGGACGCTTCCCAGGGGAGATGCGGCGAGCCTCAGGGTCCCTAACCTGAAGCCCATGAGCAGCAGGTGGGCGGGGCAGGCTGCCCACCCCAAGAGCCACCTTCTCAGAAAGCAAAGTGATGTGGCAGCACGGGCCCCCTCTGAGGACTGTCACAGGAGCTACCCAGTTAATAGCCGAGTGGCCACCTCCCTGGAAGCCATGCTCTTCATATAATTCCCTCTTTTCCTGCCTGTGGCTACAGGATTAGGGGGTTGAAAGACCCAGAGGAAGGTCTATTGAGGAGAAAAAAAAGAAGAGATCAATTCACGTTTTTATCTCCTTCATTCCTTTGGATTATATAGCAACCCCCAGACTGAAACCTTACACAAACGTAAACCATAGCCTATTCATTTCTGTACCCCCCAAAGTGTGACAAAGTTTTGAATCAGCAAATTTCAGATCAATAAACAATTGCTAATTTAAACTCTGAGTTCTGTTACACCTTTGGATAAAAGGAGGCTTCTGTCATTTTCTGCTTATGTTTCCAGGCCCAGCTTCCTGTTCCCAATGACAGGGTTCCTGCAGGGCCACTGTCCACACAGAATCTGGCCAGAGCCCAGCCACCAGGTCTCTGCTACCTTCACAGAACACACCTCCAGCTCCTCCCGGCCCTCCTGCCCCGCCCGTCAGCTTACTTTCTTCAGTGGAAAGAGTGTTTTTAGACTCTGTTGCTGGGGCTTGGGGAGGGGAACAGGGGAGGCGTGACCACTCTGAGGTTACTCTACCAGCATGATACCATGTCTGTTCCTGAAAACAAGTTCAAGGGAAAAGCCGAGGGATGGCATAGAGCAGGAGTATCCTTCTTATCTTCTCAACAAATGCGACCTAACACGAGCAAACGAAAAGGAAGGCAAGCCCAAAGAGCAGCTGAGGGACTGGGTGAAAACAGGATGAAAGCTGGATGCTGCCGGAAGTGGTGCCTTTGGTAGTCCAGGGGCTGGGAGCAAGCGTTGGCGAGTTGCTAACCAGGCTGCTCTGCCCTTCCCACCCATCCTGCCAGGGAGACCGGCTCCCTCCAGAGGGCAGATGCCTGTGGGGCCTCTCACCTGACTGGGGCCTCAAACCCAAGTCTGGTAAACAGTCCCAGAACCATGTCGCTACGTGGTTCACCCACCGGGCTGGGTCTCGGGGAAAGCGGAAGGCAGTCTTCTTTGTGCATTCTGATGGGCAGGGCCCTTTGGAGCACATGATCCTGAAGCATTGAATTTTTGCGGGGAGCTGGGGTAGCTACAGATGGCTGGAGGGCAGCCAGAAGGCACAGAAAGCCTCCAAGTGGAGAGTGATGGAATGTGGCAGGGGGAGGGAGGGCTGGACATCAGCTGGGTTCTCTTTACAGTTGGCCTGGGGGGCTGCTGAAGGCAAACATGTGCCACTGGAAACGCCACTTCGGTGGCCAATCCTAAGCTAGCCATGCCTGTGATCAGCACTCAAGGAAGGGACTCAGGGAGGTGGGCTGGGGGCAGGCAGACGTGCCAGGACCAGCTCTACCACTCATCTGCCTACAGCACAGGGAGACTTTAGGAAAGGTGGTCTGGAGCCCAACCTCCCTCCTGCCCCTCAACCTGCTGGAGCCCTGCTTCCATCCTTAGGGGCAGCCAAAGGGCTGGTGGGCCCAGGCCAGTGGTGGGTGATCACAGCCATCGGTTCCACCTCTGCCAGGAGCCCCAACCATGCACCATGGGCAGGAGGGGCTGTTGGGGCCCACGTGTGCAGCCCCTTCACCTTGAAAGATTTTTAAGTGCCAATATGGTCAATCTACTTTCCTGGAATGGAAAGTTTAGAGTTGCATCCCACCCTGAAACAATAAAAAGTTGGTTCAAGTCCTTCCTGGCTAGGCCCTGGCCCTCTGTCACTTGCAAACCTTAGTTTCCCCTGTTAAACTGCTAGCTCCCTGAAGGCAGGGCTGGGGCTGACCCAGCCCCACTTCCCAGGCAGCGGGGCTTGGAAGAGCACCAACAGCATCCTGATACCCAGGATGGTGAGGAAGTCTCTGTTACTGCTCTGGCACCCACATATTTAGCTGAAACTCTTTTCAGTCTAGCCATATTTTTTCAATCATTCATTCATTCATTCATTTAAGACAGTCTCGCTCTGTTGCCCCGGCTGGAAGGCAGTGGCATGATCATAGCTCATTGTACCCTTGAACTCCTGGGCTCAAGTGATCCTTCTGGCTCAGCTGCTCCCAACTAGCTGGAACTACAGGCTCAGGCTACCGTGCCTGGCTAATTTTTTCTTATTTTTTTATAGAGATGGGGTCACACTATGTGGCCCAGGCTGGTATCAAACTCCTAGCCTCAAGCAATCCTCCTGCCTCAGCCTTCCAAAGTGCTGGGATTACAGGTGTGAGCCACCACACCCGGCCCAGTCTAGCTGTATTTATGTGATAGTCTGCTACCTACTCACAGGCTGGCAAGAAAGTGAGGGCTCTGTCACCCCTCAACCACCCCATTCTTGTTTCATGGTGGGAACAGTACTTTCTCTCCCAGAGGAAATTATCAGACTCTCTGGGGAGCCTGTACAGTTTTGGGAAGTGTATTCAACATGCAAATAAGATTTTTTTTCTCAAAGGGGTTAAAAAAAGGTTGACCCAATGCAATACCATTCCATACTCATCAGATGGGCTATAATGAAGAAGACAGAAAATAGGGCATGTTAGTGAGTATGTGAGGCAACTACAACTCCTGCACGCTGCTGGGAGAGACCACTGGGGAACCGAATCGAGCATCGGCATTCCCCACCGCCCCGCAACCTGACTCCTAGGTGTTAGGCTGAAACATAGGAAATGGCTAATATTTGACCATTTTTGACCAAAAAAGATGGAGCATATTCAACTTAATACACACCTGATAAAAATGAATACAAATGCTTGCCAAAAGACGTGTTAGATGCTTGTAGCAGCATTTTTCACAGTACCCCAAACTGCTAACACCAAGTGCGCACCAACAGTAGGAGGGATAAACTGCAGCACGTTCCCATGACAGGACCTGGCACAGCAGAGGGAGCAACGGGAGCAAAAGACCTACAATCACAGGCAACAACTCTCATGACACCCACAAACAGCAGAACCAGCCACAACAGGCAACAGAGCACTGCTGTAGGAGCCCAACGTGGCTGAAGAACAGGAAAAACTCACCTGTGCTGTGAGAGGTTGGGCAAGTGACCATCCTGAGGCATGGGAGCTTTTTGGGTGCTGGTCATATTCTGCTTTGCATTACAGGGGCTGTCCACATGGGAATGTTCAGTTTGTAAAAATTTATCAAATTGTATGTGCTTTTATGTGTGATTTCCTGCATATACAGTATAATTCGATAAAAAGTGAAAAAAGGGCTCAGGATTCTGTTTATTCTTTTGGCCCACCCATCACAGAAGCCAAGCCATCCACAGCTGTCTGCTGCCCGCTGCTCTCTGTGTTGGGTGGCTGTGACCAAAGGTGAGAGCCCTTCAGGAACACCGCAGACCTGGAGAGGAAGTGCTCTCCCCGGTAGGCTATCAACCTCCGCCTAGGAGTACCCTTGCCTGAAGCCCCTTGTGTTCCACAACTGGACCAGGGAACTGCACACACTGGTGTGTCTGGGCCAGGCAGGAGCCTGTGAGGCACCTCAAGGCCCCGTTCTGCTCAGGCGCCCAGGGCTGGTGCACACTGCAGCTGCCAGCCAGTAGGGGGACGCCTCAGAACGTGGGTGCAGGCCACTGTGCTGGGCATGCTGATCTCACAGGCTCAGGGCTGAGAGCAGGCAGGTAGAAACCCCAGGCCCTGTTGTACAGTTAAGGAGGTAGAAGTTAATAAACTTGCCCAAGGTTAGAAGCAGGGCTGGGGAGAAGGTGGAGGGAGTTGGAATGTGGAGGAGTGATCCCAGTGGGAACGCTTCGAGGCCAGGGTGGGGTGTGCAGGGATAGGCATCATCTGGGGCAGAGACATGGGCCACAGCCACTGCAGAGGCTGTCTGCCTCAGCCAAGGTCCCCACACAGCAGGGGCAGTGCAGATCATGACCTTTGTGAACACCCCACCTGGCCCAGACAGGCCTCAGAGTTAAGAAATTCTCACCCAGGAAGTGCTCCTTCCAGGTCTGCAGCCACTGTAGGCCCTGCCAAGAGCTGTCTCTGCATAAGGGGTTCAGGCTGGGGTGCCCCCTCTTTTGTGAGAAGAAGCCACTATTTGTTTTCCTGACATCAATTCCTGGGGGGTTGAGGCAGGGAGTATAACCCCAGGAGGAAGGGATGTTGGGGGAGAGGGAACATGGGGGTGTGTGTGTGTGTGTGTGTGTGTGAGAGAGAGAGAGAGAGAGAGAGACAGCACAAGATGCTGGGTGGGCAGGATGGGGGGAAGGGGAGAAGGACAACCCTCGGGGGGCACGAGAGGGGCTCTGCTGTCACCCACACTCCTCCCCTTCCTCGGAGCTGTAGTGAACTACATTCATACATTCATTTTTAAAAAGTTACTTACTATAAACCCATTCTACACATTTGACTGCCCTAGACCCTGGGGAAACCATGTCCCTGGACTCTCAGGGAACCAAGAGGGAGGCAGACAGAAGAAAAGTAAGCAAAATCGAGAGCTTGGAGGCCATAAAGGAGAGTGCTGTGAGTTAGAGAATGTGTGTGGTAAATCGGCAGGGAGGCCATCTGAATGATGAAGAGGAGCCACCGCTCCAAGAGCCGGGGAAGGACTGTTCAGGCAGAGGGAACTCAGGCACAGAGAACAGACAGAGGCAACGGACCCCAGCTCGGGCCTCCTGCTCCACTCCAGCCCCGTTTCCCAGCAGCACCTGGAGAGCCCCGAGCCCACCCTGACCACGCTGCCGCTGCCGGGCTGCCTCCCTTTGCCCTTGCTGGACCCCACGCCTACCCCCTGGGTTGGTCTCTCCTCTTGGCTCCTGCAGGCCTCAGTCTTGCCTCTGCCACAGTACTAATCACCCAGGTTGGATGTGCTTCTTGACTTATGTGCTTCGCCTTGTCACCAGGTGCTCTGTCTAAAATCCAGGTTTGTGTATACCCCAGCTCAGAACCCTTCAATGGCTTCCCACTGCCTTTAGGACCAAGCACAAATTCCAGCATGTATGGCCACAAGCCTCTGACCATCCTTCTGGCCTCATATCCTGTCTGCTCCTTCCACCCCCAGCCCTAGACATTCCTCATTATACCCTCTCCTCCATGTGATGGTTTTTACAACATGTCCACAAATTCTTTGACCCTCCTCTCTTCAAGAGGTGGAGTTTAATTCCCCTACTCTTGAGGTTGGACATGGGCAGCAGATGGCCAAGCACCCAGAAAGCTTCATGGAGGCTAAGTCAATTGGCTGGAGAACCACCAATTAGGGTTTTATTCCAGCGGGGTGAGTATTTAAAAAAATAAGTATAAGTATTTTGCACCAAATATTTAAACATAGAAGCCTCCATTTTTTCGGGCAAATGGTGGGAGAGCATGAAGGCTCATCAATAACAGACTTCATCTTACTGTGTTCCAACAAATTGGGCAAGGGAAGCCGACCTACCTGGATCAGAGCAAGCACTTTGTCCTGTACAATGGTGGGAGGGTTGTTCTTGGGAGAGATGATTTTGACCAGAACACTGTCGATGAAATCTCGGTTGGCCACAAGGATGTGGAAGCGGTGGCCACAGTTCTTCACACATGTCTCCAGCACCTGATGTGGGGAGGGAAGGCAAGAGGTCACCCCCTTGGGAGCTGGAGGAGACACAGGGGACTGAGGAGGGCAGCTGAGTTTCCACCACCCCTCTGTCTTGCCTCTAGATCAGCTGACATGTCTCCTCCAGAGCCAAACCTAGATGGCACATGCATTCCCACACTCTAATTCAGACGTTCCTCTGGGGATGACAGCAGCCCCTTGCTGACTGAAGTCTCCTGTCCCCGCACAATAATCAGGCAATTAGTTGGTAATTGAGGCACCAGTTTTGCATGAGAAGGATGCTAGTATTTTAATGGGATTGAAATGACTGAGCTGTCCCTAAAAATTAGCATTTTAACTCCTCTCTTCGGGCCTCTGGGTGTGAGGCATTAGCCAACAGGACACAGGCTCTGTCACGAGAGGAGGCGGCTGTGACAGCTTGAATGCCTAGTGAGTTACTGGCCCTTGTATGTGAGGAAGCAAACAGACACACATACCCCCACACAACCCTCCTCTGCAACTAAAATTGGCAATGACAAAGGATTTCCACCCCTGACGAATGGCCTGTGGGCCTCAGTTACCAAGTGGCTTTAAGGTCCACGTTTGATTCAGACCCTGCCTGCTCCTCCTTTGTCCAGGAAAACAAGTTACACGGGCCTTAGCTGCTCAGAAAAGCTCAGTGCATGGGTTCTGGCCAGATAGGCTTGAATCTCGGCTTGAATCTCAGCTCTGCCACTTTTTCCCTGAATGGCTCAGGACAGTTTCTCCGAGCCTCATCTGTAAAGCAGGGACAATGAGTCCTCCCTTGCAAGATTGTTGGCAAGATTCGAGAGAAAATGTTTAAAGTACCTGCATAGGGTAGGGAACCAATAAATGAAGACTATAATTTCATGATCACTATTCAGAAGGCTGCTACACATGAGTCAAGGGACAGCTGCTTCTTCTCCCACAGGACAAGTGGGAGGCCCCTTGGAATCCAGAGGTACCAACGAGCAGGGCTTCCCCAGCCTCAAACACGGTTCCCTGAACTTCCCAGCTCTCTGTAAACCGACCTATAGCATTACCTGGCCCTTCTGATGACACCACCCCCCACCCGGTGCCACATCTGCTAGCTGGGGAACACCTCCTCCAAAGGATGTCACCAGCAACAGGGAACATTTCTGACTGCCTCTGTTATTCTCATTCGCTCAAACTCATCTGACCACTGGTTAACTCATGCAGCCGCTCCACAGGTCTGGTTCATACCGTCGGGCTCTGCCTTGACAAAGCACAGCTGTAAAGAAAGATCTGTAACCGTACGACTGACTGAATGCCAGCTACACATCAGGTGCCGTGAGAGATCCTCCCAAGTGATGCGTAATTTCACTGGATTCTCACAACTAGTGATAATTGCTTCTCCTTAAGCGGACTTTATTATCCCACTTTTTAGAGTTAAAAGATAAAGACACTGGTCTAGGTACACACTGGCAGCCAGAGCCAGAGCAGATGGGAGCTTGCTCAGCCTCCTTGTCCACCTTGGGGCCACAGAGCCAACCCGCCCTCACAGCTCTCCTCCAAGTCACAGCAGCTGAGAGTTTCTCAGGCGACAGGCAACATGGCTAGATTTCTTGTTCCCTCATCTGGCCCTTGAAATAACCCTGTAAGGTGGGGATTGTTCCACGTTGGAGGTGAGGAGGCCGAGGCTTGGAGAGGCCGTGCGGCTTAACCGAGGAGGCTGGAGCTGCGGCTCTCCCCTGTGACAGCTCCACCGCCAGCCAGAATCGTCCCTGCCCCGCTGCCGCCTACACCACGGGAGACCCTGGGTTCTGCTTGGCCTGCCGGGGAAAACTCTGAAGCTTAGCATCCTCACCGCCTTAAGCAACCATAAGTTTTATTCAGTGAAGGAGGCATTTCCCTTTCTTAGCCTCTGCTTGTGCCTGATTCTGGGTGACCAGGAGATAACTGGCACTCTCTCTCTCTTAATGACCTGTGGGGCCTGCGGAGATGAACCAGGAGGGGATCTTCCTGCTCTCAAGGGGCTTACAGGCACCCATCTCCCTAGGGTTCTCTAAAACCCTCCTCCCAACTCAGGCAGTCAGCTGCGAGGGCCAAGGTAGGTGGCAGGAAGTATCCTTTATTCCATGAGGAGAGGTAGAAAAGGGCAGGGCAGGGGGACTCAAGTGGGTGGGAAAGAGAATTGGAAAAAGAGGCACGGGGCTGAGGGGCAGGGCAGCCTGGGCTCTGCTCCACTCTCAGGGCAGCGGTGGGGAGGGGCCACTTCCCACCCTTAGGGAGCATATCCTCGACTTTTCCTGGCAGCAGCCCCCAAGGCCAGTGTATTCCAGCCTGGCCTTGGAAATGCCCTGGACAGAGATGCATGTGCCACAGAGCGGCCCCAAACCCCTCTGAGCAGGAGGTGCAGGAGGTCCTCCCCGGGCTGACAAGGGCCACGTCAGGCCACCTTGCCCAACAGGCCCCTGGAAGAGCTGTCCTTATGGGTTGTAGAGCATGAAACACACAGTGGCAATTTTCTAGAACACAGCCAAAACCCACAGAATAAGCAAAAGGGGCCTCTAAGCAATCAGAAATGGACATTGCAAGTCCAGACAAAAAGATACAAGCAAAGAGCCGCTCAGGACCTCCTACTGACTTTCATTTTGTGTAAATATTAACAATCTTGGTGGGTACAGACAGGAAGTTAGGAAAGGGCCACAAGAAACAGGCCGAGAGCAGCTAACAGGGTAAGTGAAGCCATAAAAGCTTCACAAGCTTTTTGCACGAGACCATGCAAAGTGTGCCAGGCTGGGCCTTTGGTATAGGGGTGATGGCTCTGCCCGTTTCACGAGCCTCCCGAAGGCATGACTGGATTTGTAGTGAAGACCTGACCATCAGGAAAGGTCAAGTAATGTCCATCATGCCCTGCTGTAGGAAGGCAAGTAAACGCAGAGTCCACGTTAGACAGATTTCCATCCAATGTGGTTACCGTGAAGTTAGGCATACAAAGGGAGAAGCTTTAGACACCATGGACATGCCCTGATGTGTCAGAGCTCATTCCCTGGAGATCTGAGTTAATGAAAACAATTCATATTGGGCATCACTCTGGGTTTAGTAAATGCTGTGGTTCAAATTCTGAGAAAAAAAATAATACAAAGCTTTCAATTCCCTATTTCTCAATTGATCTTTTCTTCTTTATTATTCAAATCCCAATTCCCTGGCAGAAAGAACTCTCTTAATAAGTTTTTGGTTTTTACTTACGCAAAAAATCCAAACAGTTTCTCTGCTTTAAAAGGAAACATGTCATGGTTGTTTTGGATAAATAACCCACTATTTCAAACCTACAGAGAACTTGACCTGCTGACCTGTTACAGTTTCTATTTTAAGAACTCACTGTGGCCCAGATTTTGCCACATCTGAAAGACTGCTAGCTTTCAAGATAGAAATAACACCTGAAGTTGTCCCTTTTAATTCTCTGACATCTTAAGGAAGGGCAAAACTCCAGTCTGTTCCTTACTGAAAGGAGTCACTTGGCTGACTTTTTCAAGAGGCTTTGCAGCTGCTTGCAGTTTGTATCCCATACAAACGACCATCTCATGATGGCAATCCACAGCTCGGCAGCTTACTGGCTGTGAAGGCTGGGTAAACCTCTAGACCTCTCTGAGCCTCAGTTTCCTCATTTGTATGAGGGGGATAACAAAACCTATTTTGGTGGAAGGTGATTTTAAACATCTGCATTAACATGTGAAAAGCTTAGCACAGTCCCAGGCAGGTACTCAACAGGTAAAAGTTAACACTTATAAAGAGGAAACTGACACCTAGAGAAGCAGTTGGCCCCCAGTCTCAGATCAGGCTGGTGGCAGAAAGGGGACTCATCCCCAGGCCTTTGGCTCCTTTGTCGTGGGTTTCTGTACCTGGCAGAGCTGCCCATGCCTTATCTTCTGCTGGCATATATTTACCAAACTGAAGCTCAGCCTGTTTCAGAGGAGGGCAGGAACACCAAAGGAAACTACCAGAAGGCTCTGCTGGACTTCACCAGCCCAGGCAGCAAGCCATTCGGGGGCTGTGCCAAGTGGGAAGAGGGAAGGCCCTATGAGGGGCAAGGCGGGGAGCAGGGAGCTCCCCACACGCTTTCCCTTGCCCAGGGGGCAACACTCACTGTTAACGCCAGCATCACTTCTCTGTAGTTCCGGTTCCCATTGAGCCGCTTCTTCAGGGCTCGGATGGCATCCTTTGGCCTGGAGAAAAGGTCAGACATGTTAAGATCCTTGCAAATCCCACTCTGGGGCACTGTCCTGCAGAGTCGCTCCCATTTGTGTGAGCCGGCATATACACAAGGTTGTCTGCTGCAGCATGTTTGTGAACGTAAAAGATTGGAGACAAACCGAAAGTCCATCAATGCAAGACAGGTTAAATTAAATCATGGCTCATCCACATAAGAGAATACTATGCAGCTGCAAAAAAGAATAAAGAAACTCCTTATGCACCAAGATGGGCAAACTCAAAGACACGTACATAAAGTCCTTTGCAGAACAGTGCATACGGCATGCTACTGAGTTCTAAAAGGATGGCACACATACACAGCACATGTGCCAGTGCAGGGAACAAAATCATGGAAGGAGCCTGGCAACTGTGGCTGCCCCTGAGGCAGGAACCAGGTGGCAGGAGCGGCGGGAGGGGGTTCACTGGATTGCCTTTTTGTAGGCCTTTTGAATTCTGCATCACATGTAAGTATGATTTATTAAAAACAGTAACTAACCCATTGGTATGTGGGTAGATTGAAGAGAGTTTTTTTCCAGAGAAACCACAAGAGAGACACAGAAGAGAGTGGCTAGGTCCTTGCTTAGGCCTGGCTCTTCAGCTATTCCTGAATTCCATGGAACTCCTTTTGCCCAGAGAACGCTAAAGTGAGTCTCCTCAAAACCCAACGAATCATGTGTTTTTAGGTAACAGATCTGATGTAGATTCCCAGAGGGCACCTTGCAGAATTATAGGCAGTCCCCAGTTACGAATGGGCCCTGTTCAAAGCTTGCTCATAAACTGATTATTCGCAACTTGGATGAGTTCTTCCTTCAATCACTGTTATACCTGAGAGTTAGGATCCCCAGCCACCCTCTAAGCACACCTATTACTTGTAAGTCTTGTGTCTAACATGATATTTAATTTATTCTAATGTAAGACTTGACAAAGCTGTGGGACTGAGAGCTGCCCCTGGCAGCCCCTGGCATGAAGTCTCTGCCCTGTGATGCCACACCACCCTGTGCTCTGGGAAGCCCCCAGTCTGGCTGTAGGCCAACCCTCCGTTACCACAAGTGGGCTCTAGCCTTCTCCTAATCTACGCATCAATATATCTTAATCTTTCCTAGGCTGAACATTTGTAAGTCAGGAACCTCCTATTCCTACAGTTCTAAAATATTATGACTCTATTTATCAAATGGAAAAGCCCTTCCTAATGTGTGTGAAGGTCACACACATTTGAAGTCAGGGGAGGAGAGAATGGAAGCTGTGCTAATCAGCGTTAATTTAGAGAGAAAGTCACAGGAGCAAGGCAAGCAAGACTTCTGGAAGAAATTTTGAAAATACCCTGAATCACCTATTTTCCATTCCCAGCTTGAAACATGGCCGCCCTGCAGGAATTCTTGGCTCCTGGGTCAAAGGGCTGATGGGGGCCGGGCGCGGTGGCTCACGCCTGTAATCTTAGCACTCTGGGAGGCCAGGCGGGCGGATCGTTCTGAGCTCAGGAGTTCGAGACCAGCCTGAGCAAGAGCGAGACCCCATCTCTACCAAAAATAGAAAGAAATTAATTGGACAGCTAAAAATATATATAGAAAAAATTAGCCGGGCATGGTGGCGCATGCCTGTAGTCCCAGCTACTTGGGAGGCTGAGGCAGTAGGATTGCTCGAGCCCAGGAGTTTGAGGTTGCTGTGAGCTAGGCTGACACCACGTCACTCACCCCCAGGCAAGAGAGTGAGACTCTGTCTCAAAAAAAAACAAACAAAAAAAAACGGCTGATGGGACAAGGCTCTACAGGGGGGAATGGCCCCCGGCCAAGTGTGTTAGCAGTATGGCTGCCATTTCCAAACAGGGATGCTGATTTCTGCAAATATGAGACATAACCAGCTCTCTGCTTTGAGGGCTGTTTGTGGCCTGAGAGCTAGTGAAAGTCAGTGGCTACTGGCAGGAGCACGGACTGATTT
>RJWJ010037917.1:0-15265 GCA_004363605.1 Indri indri
GATTACAGCGTTTTACTCTTGCAATACTAAATACACATTTATTCTTTGAGAATTTCAACACATAGAGCCTGAAAGATATTCATTACATCTAGAAAGTTGTCTGTGTTTGAAAGTGATTATTACAGTAAATCTGAATAATATGCCACGTGTGTATAATGGAAGTTATCATGCCGATGTATGCAAAGTCCATGTAACACTGTCACGGGATCATGGGCCGTGCACAGGTCCAGGGAACCCAGAGATGATGCTGAAGTCTGAACCTGTCTATTCAGCCTTTCAGAGGCCAAAGCTGAAGCTAAAGAGACACTAAGATCGAAGCCAAATTTTGATGCACCTCTACTAAATTGTGTCAATTCTGTAAAAGGGACATACTAGCAGTCCATTAAAAATTATGTTGGGGAAAGATGTATTTATCCACATGGAAGGATAGTCTTCCTAATGCCAGATTTTAAAAGCTGGCTATGAAAAAGAATGACGGTGTGAGCCCAAATTTGTAATTAGGGGGAAAAAGTCTGAATAGATGAAACATTGAAAGACACATACAAAATGTTAATGATAATTATCTCTAGGTTTAAGACGAAAAGATTTCTTGTTTGCTTTTAATTAAAATTTTTTTGTATTTTCTTACAAAACATATTGCCATATGGCTTTGTAAAATAAAAACTATTTAAAGTGCATCTTTTCTGTCTCCCCTTCTCTTTCATCGGGGGCCAGGTTTAGAGCTTGCTGAGTGGGCCAGATGGTCTGGGACACTGAGGAGCCTCCTCCAGCCTTCACCGTCCATGTTCATTCAAGGGTCGAGGCTTTGGTGGGCTGGAGCTGCCTTTCCTGGGCCTGCTCTGTGAGAAGCAGCACCAAGAGGAAGGCAAAGATCGCTGGGAGGGCAGAAAAGGGCAGAGGGCGGTAGCCCCATTTGACCAATGACGAACCAGAATCTCAGAGGCTAGAAGTACCAGAAAAATCCTGCTTCAGTCCTGCTGCCCAGGGGACGGGATAATTTATATGTGCCTAAATTTTTCCTTGGTAGAAGGAAGAGCTACAAGGTCGCCTCTGAAATCCATTTCCTTCTTCCTCTTTCTCAATACAACTCACAAATCGTAGGTGGTTACATAGTGACCCATAGCTAGGTGCGGCCATGTGACCAAGTTCTGGCCAATGAGAGAAGTAAATGCATGTATTATGCACAACTTCCAGGAAATATCCTTAAAGAGAGGAGCCTGTCCTTTCTCCTTTTCTGCTGGCTGGAATATGGACACGATGGCTGGGACAGAAGCAACCATCTGGACCATGAAGCAAGCAACACGCTCAGGATGATGGAGCAAAAAGATATTATAGAAGGAGTCTGGGTTTCACGTGCTTGTGGAGACTCCATACCAGCTCTAGATTGACTCCCTTGAACTTCATTCATGTGAGAGTGAACTAAACTTCTATCTTAGTTTAAACCACTGTTCATTGAAGGTTGCTACCACATGCCATGGAAACTGATCATAATTAATGATAATACTTATCACTTATTTAGTGCTTACTATGCCTGTCACTTTGCTAAGTGCTTTACAGATGATATCTTGTTTAATCTATGTAGCAACCTTATAAGGTGTCAGCTGTAATTAACCCTCTTTTATAAATGAGGAAATTGAGATGCAGAGAGGTTAACCGGCTTGCTTAAGGTTGCACGAGTGACTAGTAGATCTGAAATCTGAACCCAGATCATTTGACCCCAGAACTTACCTCTTGGATACTCTCTGGGCCCTCTCTTTTGACTTCCCTTTCATCCTCTGGTCCCACTGACACGTCCATGCCTTACTGCATGCCCGTTTTTTTAAATTCTACTTCCCCATCCCACCCCACTCCGCCTCTCCTTAAAAAGCCCCTTCTCTCACACCCTGTTTCACCGGGAAAAGGCTCTGACTGGCTAATTCACGTTAAAGTGTAAGAGGTCAACATTGGCATAATATGTTACCTCTTTATAAAGAAAATAGGCCATTTATGTCTCTGCCAGTGTGAGGGTTGATATGAGAGACGCAGAACCAGGTTGTGTGAGACTTGGGCTTCGGAATCAGGTGACATGGATTTTATTTCTGCTGCCAGAAAGCTTTGCAATCTTGGAAAATCTCTCACCCACTCTCAGCCTCCGTTTCCCCGTCTATAAAATAGGGGGAGTCAAGCCTTCATCAGGCAGGGTGGTTGCAAGGATTAACGATCCTGCCCTTATCTGCCTGTCACATACTAGGTATCAATAAATGTGAATCTTTATTTAGCTGAATTCTGTTTACCCATTGCTCCCTCTAGCCTGGTTTTTAAAGGTCAGGTATTGAGGTACAGTTTATTATTAATCTACTTATAATTATATTTATTTATAATTTATTTATTCAAATACCTATTGAGCACCCACTGCGTCAGGCTCTGTGCTGGGTCTAGGCCACAGAAACAAAGCTGACAGCTAAGTCCCTGCCCCTGGGAGCTTACAGTCTATCAGGTGGAAAGAGGCGCTAAACAAGTACATAAGCTTACAAACCAACACGATGATCACAGGGACGGGACGTGCCATGCAGTAGCAGGATTACGCGGTAGCTCGTAGCTGGGGGGCTATCGCAGGTGGAAAGGGCAGGTGCTATTGCGTTGACATCACTGTCATTTAAAACTCATAACAAACTGCAAGTTAGCTAAAATTCCCATTTAATGCAGGGGAATTTGAGGCTCAGAGAAGCTAAGGAACTTGCTCAAGTTCATATAGCAAGTGAATGGGAAAACAGGCACTCAGGCTCAGGTCAACAGACACCAGAAGCTTCTCCCTTTTTCACCAGGACACACTGCCTCTCTCCTGCACCCTGGGCTGTCTCTGCTGGGGAAGCGGGAGGGAGAGAGGAGGGGTGAGGTGTGTGGGGTTCGTACTGCCTGCTGCTCTGTGCCCAAAACAGCATGTGTGAGAGGTCGCCAAACAGCCGAGGGCACTGTGGTGACCTCACTCTCCTGGTCTCACCCTCCTCCTCCTCTGATTGAGGTGTCAGCCTTCTGCCTCATTCCCTCCCATGCTGGACACCTGGCATTGCAGGGCTCTCAGTGGAGACAGCTGCGCTGGCCCTGCGCCTCCTGAGCGTCCTCCATCGCGAAGACGCGAGCCACAGTGTGCCAGACAAATGAGTGCACACTCTCACCACCCCGTCCTTGCCTTTCCTCTCTCTCCTTTCCCCTCTTCTCTCTCTTCGTCCTGCTTTTCTCCTCTCTGCCCTCTCCCTCTTCCCTCTTCTCCTTCCCTGCACCCCTGCTTCTCCCTCGCTCTGCCTCCAGCACGCTCTGAGAAGAATGGGCAATTAATCTTGCTGCCGCCACCTCTGTGGGGCTGCGCTGGTCCACAGGCATAGGCAGCCCTACCAGGAATGCCCAAGTGGTCTTTGGAAACCAAGGCTAATTGGTAAAACAGCACATTCGTTCTTCCACAGCCTGGGCCCTCCAAAGGGGGCCCTTCCGAGCTAAGCCAAGATTTCTACACTGATGCATCAATCACCAGGGAGACCGCTGGGGTTACTTGTCACCCCCAGAGGGTGACATTCAGGCCTACTGTTTCTACCTTGATATGTGGACTCGGGCATCCCTACCCCCAGTTGCACACTCCCCCTCTAGCACCACAAACAGCAGCGCGCTTGTGGGCATTTGATTAATGTGCCGCAGGCTCATGTTTGTTCATGCCTACTATATTCATGCATTCAACTAATGTTTACTGAGCACCTACTATGTGCCAGACACTGTTACAGGCACTGGGGATATAGCAATGAACAAAGCAGTCCAAATCCTGCTCTCATGGAATTGACATTCTAGTGCAGAGAGACAGACAGTAAACAGGTAAATATATACTATGTCAGGGGGTGGCAAGTGCTGTTGAGAATGAAAAAAGCAGACCACACAGGTTAGAATGAGGAGCAGAGCAGTTCTAGATAAAGGGAGATCAGGCGGGTCTTTTACTCTGGGGCACACGTTAATACCTGCTTCCTCAATGCGAGTGCCATGCTGCAGAAAAGTTAAGTGTCAATGAGACAACCGCATATTAAATCACATTTCAAACTGAACATAGGCAAGCCTTTCAGATATTAACATGCAGGAAATCTTTGAACCTCAGTTTCTCAGGAGAAAAATGGGTTTAATAATTCTTGCCCCAGCTAGCTTATGGGGCTGCAGAGAGACTCATGAGATGAAATTTTAATTTTGTGGATGTACTTTGTAACCTGCAAAGCACTTTATTACATCAAAGTAATGTTATTGTTGTTAAAATGAAGACATAGTTAGCAAAGTAAATTACCACCTCCAAATAGAAACTTTGTGATAATCCAATTTTCATGTATTCGGTTGGCTAAGAAGATTACACTTATATGTTTTTCAAATCCAGGCTGGCATCTTATTAAGCCTTCTGAGGATTCAGGAACAATTTGCGGTTGCCCCTGGCTATGACTTGCTCTTGGCAGTAAAGAGCATCCTGTCCAAGGGTGTCTATTAAAATCTTCATTTCAGAGCACCCAGTTAACCTTGAGACCTCAGCCTAGCTCACTCCAATCTATCCGAAATAAGAGCATGGGAATGAGAGAAAACCCCACCAGCCCTCATAGGTCTTAGGTGCAGCTCCATCTAAAATATTTGGGGGGGTTGTAGGGCCTGACAGACATGGGAGAGGATTCCTCACTCAAGCGAGAAGCCATTTGCTTCATGGAATATCTCTTTGTATGCAACATTTAGAGGCAAAATGGAATCATCTCTACTTGGAAGGGAATTCATTTTATCCAAATAACACCACCAAATAGCCAGATTTATGGTGCATATCTCCAGGAAAGTGTTCAGCAACAATGAGATACTTATTTGTGTCCCTGCCCCCTTGGGACCACCCGCTGGCTGGTACAGTCACAGCTCAACTATAAGGATATATGACAAGGGCAATGGAGAGTGTGGTTTATAAATTATTTTCTGACACTGTTTAGGGAATGAGATTATAGGCAGGGTGGGTGGTGGCAGGAGGCAAGATCAATGGCAAATGTGTCCTCACCAGACATTTCAAAGACCTCAGAATATAGCTTTTCCATTCGGAGAGAGACCGGCGTCGATTCATCAATCAATGCACTTTTACTCAGCGTCTACTCTGGGCAAGTCATCCTATTAGGAGACTTGAAAGAGACCCCCCCCCCCAAATATTTCCAACATAGACCAGGAGCTCTCATTTTAGTTGGAAAGAGAAGACAGTCCTGTGGGTAAAAGTAAGAGCCCTCTAAGCGGAGGTGGGAGAAGCTAACACTGTCCAATCTCCTGCTGAGACAGAGGTACTTCGATGACATTATCCCATCTGGTCATCATCACCACAAAGTAACATCATTATTCCCATTTAATGGATGAGAATACCAAGAGCAAAGAGGTTAAGTGACTTGCTCAAGGTGACAGGGCCGGTGAGTGGCAGTCAAGTGCGCATTCTCAGTCCACTTAACGCTAATGGGGCCGGAATCGAAGTGAAGTTTCAGACTGACCTTCCCATT
Organism: Indri indri; assembly: GCA_004363605.1. Taxonomy (NCBI): domain Eukaryota; kingdom Metazoa; phylum Chordata; class Mammalia; order Primates; family Indriidae; genus Indri; species Indri indri. The sequence goes on from RJWJ010037917.1 coordinate 5,511, forward strand.
GATTTTGTCAGGGATGACCACATATTTTAGAAAAACAAAACAACATTTGGCTGTACTTCCTTTCGCTCTATCCCTTAAGCGGGGCTGGGGAACCACTAGCTTTAGATCCGAAGCTTTCGTGTCCTTTTCTATTGATAAACTATATTTCTAAACAAGCAATTGTCCTTGTCGGTTTGTGTTTCCACAACCAGATCTCCTCCTCTTTCCTAGATGAACACTCCCTTCCCCCACTAACATCTTCCCACGTTCGCTCAGCTTCTCTCTCTCTCTCTCCCCCTCCCTTCACACACACAAAGTCAGACGCACACCTTCCCACCACACACCCATATGCAAAATAAAATTAGAAATACTGCCCGACTCTCACTCAATGTATCTGGGGAACGGAGATCTTCAATCAGTATAGCCCAAACCCAGCACTCCGGGCTCCCTCCCTGCCAAGCCCCCATGAGAGGCAGGCAGAGCTTGTGAAAGAGCCCAGACGGCCATGACTGTGACACAAAGCTGCTCTGAAGGGAAAAGGCCATTTGTGCTTCCCTGTGTCCGTCCTGGGGCCGCTGGAACTCACAGGGCTACCAAATGCCCAGAGGCCACCATGGGGCCAACTGCTCTTTCACTTATATGTAAGATCTTTTCAGAACATGAAAAGGTTTCCTGGCTGCTTTTTTATTTTGATGTACCTTGATAAAATACAGAGAAAACAGTGTCTGATGATTCAAAAATAGAGGCTGAGCCGATAGGCATACGGCTCTCATTTGAAGGCATTGCTCTTATTTTAATCGACCAGTTGAGAAAGCAATAAGCAATTATTTACCCTCGCTCAGAAGAGTGAAGCAGGGTAGGTAGGTGACCTGTGACACCCAGGAAACTGAGAATAGCAATGGCACCAATATTCCTGCAGTGTTCACTGTTTTTGAGGCTCTCTCTGCTGCCTCCCTCCCCCATTTGACACACACCGGTGTCACGACTCTCTTGGTGCCTCACGGTACCCACCTTAGAATAGTGGCATTCCAGAAAGGAAAGGAAATAGGAACAGGGAGGTGGGGCTCCAAGCAGAAGCTCCAGGTTCAAGCTCTGTTCTAGATAAACCCCTCTGTGGTCCTCCCTTCTCCCAAACCAGAGCTGCTTCTGGGTCCCAGGGTGATGCTAGGCTATGTAGTAGCCGAGAGCAGGACCATTAGTGCTATAACTGGGTTCAAATCCAGGCTCCATTGCTTACCTGCTGTGTGACCTTAGAAATGTGACTTAGCTTCTCTGAGCCTCAACCTCCTCATGCCCAGAATGGGGCTCATCCAGCTTCTCAGATCATGATGAGAGGATTAATGAAGCTGTCTTATATTAAAGACTTAGCACAGTGCCTGGTACCTAGTAAGGGCCCAGTAAGTAGTGTCAATCATTACGAACTAAGACTCAAATGGTGCTTACCCTGGGCAGGCCCTGCTTAAGGGCTTTACGTATATTGTCATTTAATCCTCACATCTCTATTTTACAGATGAGAAAACTGGAATCCAAGATCTCACAGTAGTGAATGGTGGATATCCAAACCCGGGCAGACAGGCCCCAGGCTGCCCCCGAGCCCCGGCTCTCAACCCCTCTGTACACAGCCCTTCCGAAGAGATGGCACTGATCTTCCTGGGTGTTGCCTTGGCAAGCTGGGTTCTCAAACCCCCAGGTTTCTTCAGCCCGAGCTGAGCAGCGAGCAGGGAGGGTTGTTGGTCACCGCGGGGAGGGAAGGACAGGGTGATGGCTGGAGCGTTCACATCAGGGCTGATTCCCGTTTCCCAGCTGGAACCCACGGCTGAAGTCAGGCAGGGCGCCCCGGCCCGCTCAAGGGGACCGAGAAGAGGGGCAAGTCCACGACGCTGAGGCGGGCGGCCAGAGCACCGCCCCCAGGAGCGGAGGGAGGGGTGGCGGGGCTGGGGGGTGCCCAGCTGCCATCCCCGCCGCCTCCTGGCCCCCACTCGCTGGCGCCCAAGTGGGAGGCCAGCGGCTGCCCGCTCCCTCCTCCCTGCGTCCCCGCTACCTGCCCAGTCCCCGAAGCGAAGCGTGAGGAGGCTGCAAGCCAGCGGGCCGAGCCCGCAACTTTGCAGTCTCAGGGAGGGCGAGAGCCGGCGACCGGGGCTCCTCTTGCCGGCGACCAGAGCTCGGTGAGTTCATTCCCCCACCCCTCTGCGCCGGTGCGGCGGCAGCGGTGGCGGCGGCGGCGCCGGGGGGCGGCTTCCCCGGCGTCCGCGAGGCAGTGGCCGAGAAGCCGGCGGCCGCCCGCGCTGCCCGCCGGGCTGGCTGGGGCTCCGGCTGTGCCGCCCTCGGCCGCGGGCGCGGCGGGCGCCAGTGCTGAACGGACAGCTCCCTGCGCCCTGGGCCGCCGGCGCTGGTCCCTGCGGTCCCTTCTCCCGCGCAGGGCCGGGGCTGCGGCTGCCCGCCGAGCGCCCCTCGCTCCCACAGCCCAGTCCTTCGCCTCCTCAGCTCCGCGGCGCATCTGGAGGCTGCTCCCGCGCCCCCCTGGCGACTGGCGCGGGGAAGACACTCGCTTTGCCAGAGCCCCAGGCCGAGGGCTCTCCTGGTGGGCAGCGCCGCCTCAGCCTCCCGCGGGCACGCTCGGGGAGGTGCCGAGCCCCCGGCGACCGCCCCAGGCTTGCCCTGCGCTGCGCCCCAGCCGCGGGGGCAGGTCTGCGCTCCCCACGGTGGCTGCGGCTCCCCGAGGGACACTGGTACCAACAAAGGGGATTCCAAGGTGACCAATCGCCCAGTCCTAACGGGACAGCCTGGGCGGAGGCGCCGTGGCATCCACCCATCCTGGGTACAGCCGCCTTCCCAGAACTTTTCTCGCTCCTCCAGCCCTCGGCTCCTTAGACCTCGGAAAAGTTCTCTCGGGCGCTAGGAAGCTGGGCAGGAACCCGGCTGCGGTCCGTTGGGTGGGGTGCGGTCGCGGTGGGGGCTGCACTCGGCGGCGGGGTCGGCTCCCAGAAAGGCTGGCCAAGCACCCACTCGTGCGCCCAGCGCGGGCTTGCCGGCACCGAAGGGGTTTGGGCGCCATGGGGCTTGTTTGGGTTTCTCCCACCAGGAGGGCGGGAGGCAGGCGCGAGGGGGCGGGGGGTTCAATTTCGTCGCCTCAAATGAAAACGCTGTTTGCTAAGAAATAGCCCCGGCAGCCAGCGTTGGAGAGATGGGCTGAACAAGAGCCACTGACACAGGTATTTCGGCTGCGCCCCCCACCCACCTGGTGTCTGAGAGCGCGCGCGAATGTATCGATTGTTTTAATTGATTTTTTTAAAAAACTGGGTGGCAGCGGTTGCGTGTGTGTACACACAGACACACACATACACAAATACAGATACCTAGGCGCTCATAGATTACACGTACAGAGTCATGCACAAGGAAGCACGCACAAAGAAACACACACACACACACACCCTCCTCCAGCAAAGAGCCTTGAGTAAGCAGTGAGGTCCCTGAGTATTGCTGAAGGGGGGGCTGAAGGGATGGAGACTGGGCGGGGGCGAAGCAGGACTTCCAGAAGGTCAAATGATGCTGTTCTCTCTGCCCCCGACCCCAAATGCTACGCTTTCTCCTCCTAGGGAGGTCTGAACCAGAAATTCCAAACCTGGGCTCCTCTCACAGCCACAGAAGGCGGAGCCCTGTCGCCTACTCCCCCAGCCCCTCCGGACTGCGAACACGTCCCTTCCTCTTTGTGCTTGACCCTGCGGCACCAGGGCGCAGAGTTCGCTCAAAACCAAGGGAGCGCCCCCCACCCCCGCCGCCCGCCCCGAGGTAGGGCATGGCCCCCGGCGACCACTGCGGTCTCAGGGGCTCTAGCTTGCACGGTCCGGGGTTAGGGAAGTGGGGAGAGGGGATCCGAAGCGCAGGGGTCGGGGGCGCGGATTTGCGCGCAGCCCTCGCGACGGGCGACACGCGGGAAGAGCTCAAGGGCGCCCCCTGGACGCCGCAGTCCATCAGTCAGTCGTCTTCTCCCCCGGGACCCCGCAGGAATGTAATCGAGGATGCTGGCCCTGCGGCTGCTCAACGTGGTGGCCCCCGCCTACTTCCTGTGCATCTCCCTGGTGACCTTCGTGCTGCAGCTCTTCCTCTTCCTGCCCAGCATGCGCGAGGACCCCGCAGCCGCCCGGCTCTTCTCGCCCGCCCTGCTCCACGGGGCACTCTTCCTATTCCTCTCGGCCAACGCCCTGGGCAATTACGTCCTGGTCATCCAGAACTCCCCGGACGACCTGGGCGCCTGCCAGGGGACCTCGGCCAGAAGTTCTTCGTGCTCCCCGCCCAGCACCCACTTCTGCCGAGTGTGCGCCAGAGTCACCCTGCGGCACGACCATCACTGTTTCTTCACCGGCAACTGCATCGGCAGCAGGAACATGCGCAACTTCGTCCTGTTCTGCCTCTACACCTCCCTGGCCTGCCTCTACTCCACGGTGGCCGGCGTGGCCTACATCTCCGCCGTCCTTTCCATCTCCTTCGCCCACCCCCTGGCCTTCCTCACGCTCCTACCCACCTCCATCAGCCAGTTCTTCTCCGGTGAGTGGGCCTTGGCAGGCATGTTGGGCTCTACACGAAGACCCCTACCACCCCAAAGCTTGCCAGACCCTAAACCCCAACTCCAAAGGTTGCCAGATTTAGCAAGTAAAAATACAGGACACCCCCCTCTCAGTTAAAATTTCAGGTAAACAACTCATAGGTTTTTAGTATAATTTTGTCCCAAATATTGCATGAAACATACTTATACTAAGACAATTTGCTGTTGTCTTTCTGAAATGGAAATTAACTGCATATACTGTGTTTTATCTGGCAACCTCCTCCCCTTTCCCTCACCACCTTCATCCATCATACTGTCCATTTGCTCACAGAATTGTGGCATCCAGGCAATGCACCTGCTCATGCCAGGCAGGGCTGGGCACGGGCCATTCCTCACGCAGCCCTGTGAGGGACACCCGTGCTATGACCGTCCTCTGCCTGGACCCCAACCCTGCTCACATATCACCCAGGGACTTTGCCCTCCAGAGTTCTTGCCTCCCAACCTCGGTAAGATTGAACTTGGTGCCAGGCCAACCCCAGCAGGAGGCTAAGCCCCATTGTCCTGCCCACCGTTTGACTCCACCAAGCTGCTCTATAGCCTGCAGATGGCTCAGCGCAGGGGGACCTCTGGTGGGAGATGCAGCCGGGTTTAATGGCTCCATCTCCACACTACAGAGCTGTGGGCCTGGTGTGGGATCTGACCCTCAGGGAGGCTTTTGCACTCGCAGAAGCCAGGCATGTGGGCTGTCACATTGGTGCCCAGTTGGGTGGCCTCGTGAGGACTGTGCTTTAAATAGTGTATTGCCAGGGAGCACTCCCTGATACCTGGCCCTAGAAGGACTCTGCTCCCAGTGGCAATTCTTACCAGTTGACTTGGCTTTGAAATTTGCCCCACCGCATTTCCTTCCACTCCCTCCCCACCCTGGCCTTTGGCCTTTGACTCTGACTGACTTGGTTCCCACCACTGTGCACACATGCGTGCGTGTGTATATGGCATTGTTATCTCCATTTCTCAGATGAAGAAACTGAGGCTCAGACAAGATCGAATGGCTTGCCTGGGATCCTGCTACTATTGGGTAGCAGTCTCCGACCTGCTCCCAGGTCCTTAAACCAGTCTGACACCCTTCCTCGTGCCCAGAGACTAGAGCATGTTCCCTCCCTCACCTGTTGACCTTCCAGGAACAGAGAAAGACAGGGTGCAGCTACTTCCACTGAGAGTCTAAGACTGTCTTGAGATGCCTGGGTTGGACATTCATAAAAATTCTGCTCCACTCTGGGGGAAGCCATCCTTTCAGTCTTTGTTGTGGCTGCAGCCCAGTTCTTCCCAGGCACAGAGCTATCATGCCATTTGGCAGTGGGAACACAGAGGTCCAGGGAGGACCCAGATATGGGGGTTGCCTTGAGGGCTGGTGGCTGAGCTGGGCCCAGAACTCAGAGCTCTCGGGCCTTCTGGATCCCAGAGCTGGCATATAGGCTGCTGGGACAAAAATAACCAGGACGGGGGAGGGTAGGTGGGCGGGCTGGGGGGTGGAGTGTGAGCACAGGCAGGTGGAGGGATGAGGAAAGCCAAAGAGCCTGCTTACACTTTCTTTTCCAAGTAGTTTCACCAACCATAAAAATGGATGGTTCCAGAAGGAGGATCTTGAAATGGTTTGATTCAAGATAAGTCTGGGCTTGGGGCCTGTCCATATGTCCTAGGTTTGGGGGACAGGAAAGAAAGGAAGAAAGGCCTCTTGCTTTGATCTGATGGGAGAACAGAGCCAGTCCGTGCCCACCTTGGGGCCCACACCCCTGTCCCAACATAAGGATGCGTCCCACTACCTTCCAGCTCCTCGCCACACCCCTAGGAAAAGGAGGCTGACATTTCTAATCTCCAACTCTCCTATCTCATCTTCCTCCTTTGTCGACCTTTCATCTCTCCTCTTGCCAGTCCTTTTTCTCTCCCCGCCCCGACACGTACCCCACTGCTCAGCTGCCTCCTCCCGTCGGTCTCTGGTTCTCAATCCAAACGGTTGCGAACACGCCCTCTCTCATCTGCTCAGGGACAGGTGGACGGGAGGGAGTCAGAAGGCACAAGCTGTTTAACAGAAATTGAGCTGTCCCCAATTCTGATACCGATCTGAGTCATATCGGCCACCAGAGAATGGTGCGAGTGGGGGCCCTCAGAGCTAAAAGTGGAAGAAGGGGTCTTCTAAAGCGGAGCTGGCTGCCCTCCACAGCTGGAGGCAGGGGGCTAGCTAGTTAGCTTTTAGAAGTTGTCCTTTCTTTTGGCTTGTGAGACCAGTACAGGCTGTGCCACCCCTCCGAACCTTGTTCTTATCTGGGAAGTGGGGATGCCACCATCTGACCTGTGTTGTGGCGTTTGGGTAAGTATGCCAGCATGGTAGGTGCCACCAGAAAGCCCAGTAGGAGGGAAGAGGGGACTAGCGTTCATGGAGCACCCGTTGTGTGCCACCAACTGTGCATCTCATTTCATCCAATGCTGTGACGTGTCTGTGAGGTAGGTATCGTTAGATCCATTTTAGAGGCTCAGGAACCAAAGGCTTAGCAAGGTTAAGTTGTTTCAGTGCCACACAGCTGGTATCATTCCAACCTAAGGTCCGGACTCGGGGCTGCTAGCCCCCAAAGTTCATACTCTTTCCACTACACCACACTGCCTCTCTGGGGGTGCCTCTCGAATGAGCCCACTTTGGAGGGAGGGAGCTTCTTGTCCCCGGATGTGTTAAAGAAGACGCTGGGTGATGGTCTGCCAAAGGCATTGTAGGTGCTTGGTGGGAAGCAGGGCAGGAGAGATCGGCTGATGTGACCTTTCAGGCCCTTTAGGAAAGTTCTGTGATTTTCTAAGAGAAGCAGAACTATTATTAAATAGTTGAGGAGCTGAAGCAGCCAGGCTAGGTACTTCAAATACCTCGAGAGAAAGCAGGTCCCCAGAATAGCCTTTTGTAGCTCCCACATGGGGCCAGAAAAAGGCCGCAAGGTCTTCCTCATGCCTTGCTTTAGTGCCAGCAAAAGCCCTGTGGGAAACAGCTTCCATCCGCTGGGGCTGGTGCCTGGGGCCATGTTGCAAGGCAGGCCCGAGCTTGACAGCTCTGATGTTCTAGCGTCCCAGCTCGAGGGCCATCTTTGCCCGTCAGCATCCCTCAAGCCCAAAGGGCTCCATGGTCCCAGGATCCTGCATCCTGCACATGGCTGTCCAAGCTAATCTGTGCTGACAAGGAGGAAGTGGGTCAGGGGATGCCACAGCCCACTGTGAGCCCTGTCCCACTGCTGCCCCCTGCCAGTGGAGGGGCAGCTCTAAATGGCAGTTGGAGTGAGCTTTCTACCCCCTGGGCAGCTGGACCTATTTGTCTCCAATTTTGCAAAGAAAAACCTGCTATCAAAGCTCCTAGGGATGAAGGCAAGAGAAGGCTGCTAATGAGCAAACCTGAATCAGACCCACATCCTCCCTGGCTGCTGAGTCTACTGCTGCTCAGCTGGACACTTTTGAAAGCCTGGTCCTTAGGGGTCTGGAAATTGGAGCCTGAGGAGGCCTGGGAAGATGTGGGCTGGGGCAAGAGGAGGCTGGGGGAATATGAGATTCTCAAGGGTGGAATAGTTTGTAAGGTGGGGTCCCTGGAGGCAGTACCCCTACCTCCCTGGAAGAGGTGTCGTGGGGTTGCAAAGGGCTATGGAGGGTTTTTGAGTTCTCTCCTGGGCCCACTGCCCTGGCTGCTGAGTGGGTCAAGGTAAGTGTCTTTACCACAGCTGCCAAAGTCACAGCCCAGCGAGGACTCCAAGCCCTGGAAAGGGGGAGAGCTTGGTGATGTTAGGGGTTGAACTTGAACCCCTTTTGGATGTAGTCTCCTCACCTATAAAATGAGCCTCACCAGGGAGCACTGCCCTTAGTGGGAACCAGAAAGCTGACCACTTTGTACGTAATTTCCTTGAATCATGCAACCCCATGAAATCATCATCATTTCGTTTTACAGATGAGCAAACTGCACCTAAGAGAGGCTAAGGAACTTGTGCAAGTCCACGTAGCTGGGAGAGTCCAACCTGGCATGCACCGGCCACCCACACTCAGAGGAAGAGCAGGGGAGCTCTTACTCAGTAGAAGTTTAAAACCTGGAACAGGCAGTGCTTGGTTTAGAGGGGCTTAAGGGAGGTCCTGCCCCGTGGCAGGGGGCTGAACTGCTGACTTTGGGGGCTTCTTCCAGCCTTAGCAAGCTTTGACTGACAGGGCAGCTCTGGCTGAATGTTCTGTTGGCCACACTGTCCTCTTGTTAACATTAATGACTAAATTATTCTCTAAGTCGGCGCTCTGTGCTGCCCTTGATACTAAGCTCGTGACTTATTATTCTTGATGACTAGGGCCTGGTTCTCCATCAAGCTGTCACTTTCCTGAGTCCTTCCAGCCAGTGCTCCCACCTGGGCAGCGAGAAGCCGCCACAGTCTGGACAGCTGCCCCGGCATTGGCTCCCTCTGTAGGGTCCTCAGCTCACCCCGCTCTCCTCCTGAGGACAACCCCTTCTCCCTGCTTCCAGCCCAGAAAGAGAAAGCAGAGAGAGAGAGAGAGAGGCGTCTCCGACTCTAGGGAGATGTTACCCACGGAAGCTGAGGGTTCTCCTTGCTGGGGTCATCAAGATTCCTTCCCTTCTCCCCCAGGTCCCCAGTTTTCCCCTCTAGCCTTGGGAGCCATCAGCAGTAAGAAAAAGTTAAGGCAACTAGTTCATCCTTTTTTCCCTCGCTGCGGCGCTGAGATGGCTACAAAATGTAGCCTCAATCTCATTAATCTCCCTCCCTCCCAGCGGAAAGCGCTGCCTGGATTGCATTTCCGTACGTGGCCTGGGTGTAAAGCGGCTCTGGTGTTTCCCCTCCCCCTGCCCCGCAGGAGCTGTCCTCGGTTCTGAAATGTTCGTCATCCTCATGCTCTACCTCTGGTTTGCCATCGGCCTGGCCTGCGCGGGCTTCTGCTGCCACCAGCTGCTGTTGATCCTCCGGGGGCAGACTCGCCACCAGGTGCGGAAGGGGGTGGCAGTGAGGGCCCGGCCCTGGCGCAAGAACTTACAGGAGGTCTTCGGGAAGAGGTGGCTGCTAGGCCTGCTGGTCCCCATGTTCAATGTTGGAAGTGAGAGCTCCAAGCAGCGGGATAAGTAGCAGACACTCCCATCATTTCTGTCTCTCTCTCTGCCTCTGTGTCTCAACTCCTCCTGAACCTAAGACCACAGCACCCCTGTCTCCAGCCATGACTACTT
>RJWJ010037918.1:0-15274 GCA_004363605.1 Indri indri
TCTCTGAGTGAAATAGAACAGAAAGTGGGGATGATTTCTCTTTCAGTTCAGTAGCCTGGGATCATTTGGAATACTCCTTATACCTTCAGCTGACCAAAGTCATCAGTTTATTGTGAATGAGGAGGGAGAAACTGCAAGTCCTAGGAAAGCCTAGGGATAACCCAAATTAATTCAGATTATTTTGTTCTTAATATCTTACAAGAATCCCAGAGCAGGAACTAGAGTATTTTGTTTGGCTTGCAGTACTTCTGAATTCAAACGGTTCATGTTTTCTCCTAGGTTAAGCCAGTCGTTTGGGTTCTATGCCAAAGTAAGGCTCCATTCTAAATGCTGGGGAAACTAGGCCAGAGAGGACCCTGAAGGAACCAAGAAGGCGTCCAGCCCAGCACAGGCAGCTCTGGTCACTGAGGGTCATGGGGGGTCATCAGTGAGACCTGAGCAGGGCCTGGGGCATGAGGACATGTTTGCATTCCCACAGGGCTATGTCCTTTTTTTTTTTTAGTGAACTTTTATATTTATTTATGAAGATAAAAAAACAAAATTTACTATCTTAATCATTTTTAAGTGTACAGCTTAGTAGTGTTAAGTACATTTACATTGTTTACAACCAATATTCAGAACTTTTTCATCTTGTAAAATTGTAACACCGTACCCATTAAGCAATAATTCCTCATTTCTCCACTGTCCTCTCTCCCATGGTTACCACTGTTCTACTTTCTGTTTCTACAAGCTTGCCTACTCTAGGTAGGGGAATCATACATTAATTGTCCTTTCGTGACTGGTTGATTTCACTTAGCAGAATGTCCTCAGGGTTCCTCCATGTTATAACATGTGTCAGAATTCCCTTCCTTTTTAAGGTTGAATAATATCCCACTGTATGTGGATAGCACATTTTCTTTATCCATTCATCCTGGGAGGCTTGAACCAATAAACACTAAGTTTTCCTGACCTCTCTACCCTCAAGTCACCCCCACCAGCAGGGATCATAGTTAATGGCACTTGTAAATGAAATTATAATGGATGTAGGAGGTACATGAGATTATTCAGAAAGGGACATCAGAAATCATTGGAATGACTCTTAAAGTGAGGATGAGAGAATTAATGGGGGAACTGTTTAATGATGAGTGAATATAAAATTTTCCCATTTCTGCACAGCTACCATGGATTGCAGGTGTTTCATCACAGTGAAGAGCCCAACATCTCTGAAAAGCATGCGTTGTGCATACAAACACATGCAAGCGTGGCCCTTCTCAGGAAAGGTTAGCTTTAAAGCTAGGCTACTTATTTCTCCGTATAAAAATACTTCTGAAAAGAAAAATAAAATAACTTTCATAAACAATTCAGAATTTTCCAGACCATTTGAAGTCTTTAGGTTAAAAACGAAGTATTATAAACTTCCTTTGTTTGTGATTGCTTCTCTAGAATTTGTAAAGGGCTGGATTCCAGAGCCCTCCAATGGATTTCTGCCTAGGTTTATTCTGTTTCTATGCTGTCTACTTTTTTCCTTTCCTTTCCTTTCCCTCCCTTCCTCCCTCCCTCTCTTCCTTCCTTCTGGTGTTTATTCATGGATAAGGTTATGCTATGAGAAGTGCTTCTTTATTTGTTCAAATCCATTGGAAAAAATAATGGAAAACAAGCTGTTTGGAGAAAATACATAATGAATGCAGTTTTCATATCTGAGACAATGGTGGAGTAAACGTGTAAGACCAGCTCAGCTGGGACTGACACATGATCCTCTCATGCTTGGGGGCCGAATGGCAGATGTCCCACTGCCATGTATTATCCCTTCTCTGCCTGGCAGCTGCAGAATGACTGGCTGTGTAAGTTCTTACAGCTGTTAACAACATGCACTTGGGTTTCAGAATAATGCTTGCTTCAGAGTACAAACTGCTAAATAACTTTTCATAGGCACCTATTCCATTACAGGATTCTGCACAAAATTAGTTAGATTTGAACATGACATGCTAAACACTTTTCCAAACCTTGCTTCCTGTCAGATTTATGTATTGGTAGCCATTTCAATATGCTCAAGCCATGCATTATCTAGGAGCAAGCCCTGTTTGTAGCATCCTCACTTCCCTTGTCATTGGCATGCCCTAAAATGCCCATCACAGACATTCTCACCCCTCATTGGAATCATTACACTTCTAGCAAAACCCTGTTCACAAAGAAAATGACAGACTTATTAATATGAAGACATTAATATATCTGCGAGTGTTTACTATGGCATTCTTCCCAAGAGTGTGTAAATTTTTGTAATGGTCAATGCCGTAAGCCTCAGGAATGGAACACTAATGGTTTGATTTTAGATGTCTACACTGGATCAAGGAAATAATTTTTTTAAATAAGGTGTAGGTTCATGAGAGCCCTAGAGCCATATAACACAGATGATTGTGTCTAGAGAAGGCCAGTTAGTTCTTTGCTATGTTGTGGTAACTTACAGCTCCATCTGTGTATGTAATTATATCAAATAAATTCATGAATCTATGTCTTGTGGCTTTGCAGTCAATTATCCAAGAAATATTTGTGTGCATTTTTATATTTATTTTATATATTATATTTAATATTTTAGCACCCACCAGTGTTATTTACTGAGTTTTACAGAGATATACTACATATATTCAGTGACACCACTTTGTTCAGAAAGATTATGGCATCTTAGTTATTACCTTAGTTAGCTCTGAGTAACTGAAGTTTTCCCAAAAATCAAATAAAGGTCAAAATGTACTATCATCGTCAACAAAAAAAAGCTCAAAAAATCTTCAGAAGCTTACTCTGCAGAATCTGAAAGAAATTGCAACAGAAGTACATTATCACGTTCTGGTCAAATGATAGTCTTTGGCATTAGTATATAACGTCTTTTGTGACTATTTTGAGAATGGCCTGATTAACCAGAATGGATAGGTTATGATGTGTTCGATTTAAAAAAATGAATCATCTTATCCTGAGTTATGCCCTTCCTTAATTATGATCTTTTCAGCATTTCCCAAGCTTAAATGAATATCAGAACCACTGGAAGAGGATTTTGTACTAAAAAATCACCGGGACCTTACCTGACCCAGAATCTGCATGTCTCCCACTGAGAATCACAATTGTAACTTCCTCCCCAGGTGACTCTCATGCACTGCTCAGCATGTACTGCTAGACCAGTGAGAGCCACTAATACCCACCATTGCCCACGTTCAGAAACTTGTAGCAACCCCAGACTTCCTCATCCCCTTGCTATTAAGTTACTAGGTCCTATTAACTTGACATTTAAAATATCTCTCTGTCTGTTACTAGATTTATTAGCAAGAATGTTTCACCACTTATCTCAAATAAAGGAAATAAACTGTATTCTGGCATAATTTTGGCACTTATTAAATATTTGTTGAATGAATGAAAAGATACCATAACAGACCTCTTGTTAAATGCCTTGTTTACCTCTGGTTTTATTATATTCCGTATTTTCCTTGATTATCAATCTACCAACTCTACCAAAAAAAAAAAAAATGCAATCAGTTTGGCCTATACTGGTTTTATTTAACCCATACCGGTTTTAGGGATTCCCCAGTTTTTCTTCATCATGCCCATTCGCTATGCTAATCCATTAGTGAATACTCCCGAAATATCAAACATACTGATCTCAGTGTTTTGAAATTGTTTTTAAACCAATGGAACAGCATGTGTCATTTTCCAGAATTTTAGGAACTCTTGTTCTATATTATGTTTCAAAGGTCGCCAGCCGTAGCTAAAGATTTTCACTTGTGGATTATTTCAGTACCTATAAAAGCATTTGACCTGAAGTCAGAATGCTGGAATTCACTTAGAGTAGCCCTTGTGTAATCCCTGCATTCACATAATTAGGATTTAGATCTCACCTTAGCAATTTTCACATTCACTTAGAAACTCATTCTTCTTGACAGAGATGACAAAACTATATTAAAAGTTGGAAAGTTTTCACTTTCTTTTTCATCCAATAGCATAGTTCCATTACTGCCTTTGTAAATAAAAAGCAGTAAATACAGGCTTTCTTACTCCCCAAAGAAATTTTATTGCCTTTAATAATTTTTGTGCACTTCAGCTGATTTTGTATTTTAGACTTTTTAAAATGTTATGAGTCCTTAATAATAGTTAACATTTACTTAGTACTCACTGTGTAGGCAGGCATTGCTCTACGTGTTTTGTACATACATATTAACTGATGATTAATTAATGTTTACATGCACACTATGAGGTAGGTATTATTATCAGTATTTTACAGAGGAGGAAACCATGCACAGAGGAGTTAAATAATTTTCCCAAGATCCTACAACTCATAGATGTCTCAGTTGAGGTTTGAACACAGGCAGTCTGCCTTCAATATTCTTAATCAGTATGCTAGACTACCTCTTTACTTAGCTGGCATCATTTATGTGCCTTTCATCTATATCTTAGTACTTTATGAATCCATTGATGAGTGCCTTATGCATCCACGTTAATTCTGTCTTACTTGTACTTTCCTTTGTCACTAAGAGAATTTGTAAGTACAAAGGTGACGTTACTTTTCCCTTCATATTTCCCCAGTCTCTTCGAACCAGTCTGTACTGTGTGGAAAACACACATACACACATACACACACACACACATACACACACATAGACACACGGACACCGACAGACACACACGCGCATGTCATAAATTAAAAAACAAAATTGACTGAACATATTCAACTGAGTATTATTATCAATTTCCACATTTTCTTCTCTTTTAATCAAATTGTGAATATGCTATTACCTAACAAAGAAAGAAACTAAAATTCCTCCCTGCTGTTCACACTTTTCAACTATTTATATAATCTTCTGTTTTTGGCAAAGAGTTTAGCAACTGTTTATGCCTTGCTGGAAAGTCACCGTTATTCTCACTCAACAAAAGAAAAAACTGTCAAGTGACTGATTTGTGGTTGTCTAGGATTTAATGAAACTAATAGTACAACTGAGTGTTTCTGATCTGACATCCAGACCTAGTCTCATAATATCAACCATGCTCCCATGTGATTTTAGGTGTGCCACTGGCTACTTTGCCCAATTTATATACATACATATATATATATATATATATATATAGACACACACACACATATATATATGCATATACTGTATAGACGCAATGTGTGTATATATAAAATTCATTATAAGTATGTTGTTAAGAATTTATGAAATCTTTTGTTATTTTAACGTGCAGAGGTTTTGAGCAGAAGTGCCCCTTCTGCTTGGTTTTTCAGATTCCACATCTCTCCACCTTTGGCAGGGCATTCTTTACCTCTTGAGTATTTGACTACCCAAATGTATGCACACTTTGGGTCTTACTCAGAGCATGTGGCAGTGGCCCATGGACATGGCCCTTTACACAAACCTCCAGATACTCGAAATGTTCATTTTGTCACTGTTTTTTAACCCTCTCACGACAGCCCTTGATGTTCATTTTAATTTGGGATTTCTGGATGCTATATGAGCCACACAGTACCACTGCAGACCATATGCTCTTATAAGCATGGCTTTGTTTTCTGAATAAATATTAATGAATAAATATTAATAATACAAAGGAGGAGAAGGAAGAGGCAGATGCTGAAGACTTATTATGGCAAAGTTATTTCCTTTACATTTTAAAACAATCTTACAAAGTAGATATCGCTATCCTTTTTCAGATGGGGAAATCAAAGCTTAGATCTTGTTTAAGGTCACATAGTTGTTAAGCGACAAAGTTAGGATTCAAATACAGGCCTGTCTGACATCATTGGTCTTTCTTCTTAGAGAGGTTACTGCTGAGAATTGCCTCGTGTGTACGTCTGTGCGTGCGCGTGTGCAAAATGCTTACAGGGTTTCCATTGGCAAACATTTATTACTGAGGACCTGCAAAGCCAAACTCCTTGTGTTGTCATCTTTTGTATACTGACATGATTAAAACCAAATCATTAACTGAATACCATTTACTGTAGTCAACTCTGTTTGTAGTGGTTTGCAGGTGTCCAACACCACGCTAATGTCTTAATCACATTTTCTTTACAATGTCACTTACCAAGGAAGGGGAAAAGCCAGGATCTGAACCTGGGTTGCCTGACTCCAAAGCCTGTATGGCTCACCACTCACCACTTTGCTATTCTGAATAGAAATTAGGAAGGAAAGTTTCTTACTTTTAATTATAATACAGAGTAGTGCACAACAAGTTCTATAAATTCGCGGTCCCCAACTCCCGGGCCACGGACCAGTACCATTACAGCTCTGTGGCCTTTCAGGGAACCGAGCAGCACAGCAGGAGGTGAGTGGTGGGGAAGTCAGTGGAGAGTCATCTGTATTTACAGCTGCTCCCCATCACTCGCATCACTGCCTGAGTTCCACCTCCTGTCAGATCAGCAGTGGCATTAATTGCAGAAAAACAAGCTCAGGGCTCCCACTGATTCTGCGTGATGGTGAGTTGTATAATTATTTCACTATATATTACAATGTAATACTAATAGAAATAAAATGCATAATAAATATAATGCGCCTGAATCATCCCAAAACCATTCTCCTCCACCCCGGTTCGTGGAAAAATTGTCTTCCATGAAACTGGTCCCTGGTGCCAAAAAGGTTGGGGACTGCTGCTATAAATAACCTGTGACATCTTCCTTTGTAGCTTTTTTCATCACTGCCGTACTGTGACAATAATATAAAAAATACTAGTGAAATACCCAATATTTTTAGGATTTTTGACCTAAGCACTCTGCAAGTACATGACATTTAAATAACTAAAACTTTTAATTTCTTGTAAGAGAACATAGTGAAGCTAAATTGTATACTAAGTAAAACCAACTTTATGTACTATGAACTTAAGATCCTTTCAGATAATACAAATTATGCCAACCTGATAACCTTCATGAATTTTGCACTTGTGCTGGTCTTGAGAACTTCAAACTGAAGAGGACTTAGACTGCACCGTAAGTTTAGAAAAGAAGCAGGCTTAACTTTGCTAAAAATACTTATTTTAACCTATATTATTATCTCATGTAAAAAAGAATCATTATCTTGCGTAAAAAAGAATGATTTTTTTTGTGCACAGTACATATGCCTATTGTCCTTGCCTTTTGAGAATTATTTTATCCTTAACTCAGTGTTCTTCCTGTAAATAAATTGTTCACTCAGGTGGTAAATCTCACAGGACGCAGTGTCCCTGAGAGACCATGCACAGGGTGGCTTCGGTTAGCAGCCCGAATGCTTGTGGCTTTCAAACCATTTCCCGGGTTGGGTTAGCACAGACCTCCTCGGCTCCAGAATAGCACATCTACCATTTCATTGCACATCACCTCCTGTGCACTGCAGGCGTCGCAAATACAAAACCTCCCAGACTGAACATGGTGTTTTCTCCCATCCTCTTAAATGCATCTCTGCAGCACCATGCTCATCCGTGGCACCATTTCCTCTCACCTCGATACTGAAACAGCACCCTCGCTGGCCACTTAACTGTGCCACTCCCCCGCAGCATCCATTCTTCACACCGTGACTAGTGTGAAATTTCCAAAAGCTACAGGGGATCCAGCTGTGAGTTCACTCGGAACGTTTCAACATCTTTCACTGGGATCAAGTCCAGTGGCTTTGATTTGGTTTGTGAGACGCTTTCTGGTATGGTCCCCGATGAGCTCTCCAGAGTCGTGTAAGCCACTCCCCGTGCCTGCTGCCCTCCAGCGAGCCTGGGTTTCTTTCTGTTTCTCTGATGAGAGTGCACACTCATATCCACGCCGTCAACACCAGCTGGCTCACTGCACTGGCTAACGTCTTTCCTGTCACCCCCTCAGTGAGGCTCTCCTCACTCTGGACCATACGAAGGTCCCTCAGGGATACTCACAATACTTGAGAGCAATGGATGGTTTAGTATCTGTTTTCCTTAGAAGAGGAAAATTCTGTGTAGGCAGGTCACATGTATGAATGAACCATATGGGAAGGCAGTATGTTAATGCTATTTGTGTATTTTGTATTAAATGTGCATATGTATTTGTAGATAACTTAATTATAAATGATTCACTGAGTTTATGAAACATGAAAATGGTCAAACGTATCATCAGTCTCAAAAATATGTTAAGTGCTTACTAAATGCTACACACGAGGAGGAATTCAGTCATTTAAGAAATAATAAATGTCTCCGCTGTGCTTGGCACTGTGCTAGATTTGAGAGCTATAAGGCACAATCCATGTCTACACGTTTTAGAGAATTTAGCTGTGAAGGTAGGACGTGACACAAAGAGCTGTGGGGATGTAGGTCACCTTAGTACTGGGACACTGGTTCTGAGCATTTACTCTTTCTGATTCGTTACTTGACTAAGAACTGCTTTGAAAGTTCTTTAATACTAGTTCTGACTTGCTTTCCTCTCCCTTTTCTCCACCTCTTCACTCACTTTTCTGAACAGAAATGTAAGATTTATCTAATTTCCTTCATTTGGCATCATGACAGCATAAAGTCATCAGTGTAATCACCATAAAAGGACTTTGTTTTATTTTTTATCACCCGGCACATTTTTATTGTCAGAATGGTTACTAATGATTCACTTATATTTACTCTAGCTGGGGAAGTTTTGCAAAAATCTTGTGACTATTTAGAAAAAAAATGCTTTAAATTATGAGTTCTATCCTACCCTGCTGGCCAGTGAACACACCACAGACTGCAGCCTCATGACTCTGTTAGATTAAGCCTTGAGGGACAGGAAGGATCTGCTTTGCCCCCTTGCCAACTGGAACCTCCTGGCTCCAGAACCCATCACTTCCTGGCTCCAGAACCCGTCACCTCCTCCCAGCCCATGCTCTGCACCAGAATGTCAGAGCAGGGTTGTATTTTTCTCAGATTTGGTTGGAATAATTCTTCTGCGAGGGTTGAGATCACAAAGATACAGATGATTAGTCTATAAACCCTTGGGCTCTTGAGATGTTTTAAAAATAAGCATTAATTTATAGCTTTGTTAAACTAAATTCAAATATTTTAGAAGTGTATTTAAGAGCAAATGTAAGAAAAGAAGAGAGGTAGGAGAACAGTAAACATTAAATGGACTATAAAAACAAAAACTATGACATAACAGATGAGTTCTTTGGGAGTTCATGAAAGTGTATAAAATCCTGGGGTGAGAATAGAGCCAGGGAGATTTGGGATTAGAGAAATTCTCGTTAGTGTGCAGAATTAGCCCCTCACCAAGCGCCAAGTATGGCGACGTCTTCTCCCCTAAACTCAGAACGTGTTTCTCATAATCACATTCAAAAGCCAGTTTGAAAAACGTCTGTTGGTTGTGTGAACATTGTGTTGGCCAGCAGCATGTAAATTGTAGTTCTTGCTACTCAGGAAGCTCATTAACACTTCAAATTCATGTTCACTGAGATATCAATATTATAATCCTAAAGTCAAATAAATGTTGTGAGCTTCCGAAGTAGGTTCTGATTAGAGTTATTCAAAGAGGCTCATGACTTGCAACTATTAAGAGGCAACAGTTCTTCATGCAACAATTGAAACTTGAAAAATTACATAAATGGTTGCAAGGTGGTATCACAAATATATATGTGTGTGTATATATATCTATATAAGCCTATATGTACTTTCAGTCACATATTCATATGCAAATACAGTTGAGGAACTTTTCATACTAAAAGGATAATAATCTGGAAATTGCATTGGAATAATGATGGTTATCCTTTCTTTCTCTTGTGATTATACGTTCTCTTATGAGTTATCTTGGAGAAAAAGCAGGTGTTCAGTGCCTTTATGGGAGTCAGCCAGCTAGTCAAGAGAGAAGTGTGTCCCCAGTGGGTATGAGCTGAGAGATGTTTAAACTGAAATCTGTAGGCAAAGATTTTGAGCAGTTGTATCTAAGATTAAAGGAAATGACTAGGATTATTAAAGTGAGTAAAGGTGTGATATATGCATGAAATAGAATGCTCTGTAACCTTTCATAGATTACAGATGGGCAGGAGAAACACCTCCCCTTTGATCATTTTGTCATAAAAGTTAACCATGAGCCATTCCTTCCAAAGCATTATCCAAGAGTGAACTCTCAGCTGAGTTGATCCAGTGTAGCTGTATCTAACCATCACAGTTTGACATGGGCGTAAATGTTGGCAGATGTAGTACTACCCTCCTTCTTAGACTGGAGGTTATATAAGTCAATGGACATTTGTACTTCAATAAGTCACTGTACTTTATGCAGAAAGATAAAGTATGAATTTTAAATGATCATATCAGGATTAACTTAGTTTGTAAAATATAGTATCCCTCTTATATCAAATTCTGCAAAGCATGCAAAGAGAAAGAAAAAGAACTAGACATTAATTTGCACTAATAATTTCCCAGTTACTTTGCTTCAATTATAAAATAATTCCCTGCAATGTTGCTTTTAATTACCATTCCCATTTTAGAGATGAGAGTACTTTGTCCCAGTAAAGTACCCTTGCCTAGGGGAACTTAACTAATAAATCATGATTAAAATCTTGATGTATTGGCAATTCATCCACTTTCTAATCCTCCATGCTGTCTCTCTGAAAGAATAATTTCTTTTTCTCTTTTTTTATTTTAAGAGGCAGGTTCTTGCTCTGTCGCCCAGGCTAGAGTACAGTGGAGCACTCACAGCTCACTGCAGCCTCAAACTTTTGGGCAGAAGCAATCCTCAGGCCTTGGCCTCCTAAGTAGTTGGGACTACAGGCATATGCCATCACACTCAGCTAATTTTTTATTTTTATTTTTTCTGCAGAGATAGGGTCTCACTATATTGCCCAGTCTGGTCTCCAACTCCTGGCTTTAAACTATCCTCCCACCTTAGCGTCCCCTGACTCTTGTTCTCCCTGAGGAAGCAGACAGGCCCAGTGACCTCTGATGTCTGTGAACTAATGTGTTAAAGATGTTAGGTTCTTTATAAAACAATCTCTCAGGCCAAGCTGAGTCAAAACCGACTGAAAGTTATATAGGTGTTTTTCGTTGCTGTCTTTTTGTGGATTTTAGCTCTGGAATGACACCAAAGCCTATTAATACATATCTGTGGCCCGCATAAGCTATAAAGGCCTTTATGTGAAAATTGTGGAGGTGAGCTTGGACTGCAGCCTATTTTTTTGCAGCATGGAAATTTCTCAAAGCAAATGTCAGGGCTTTGAATACTCATGAATCAAAACATAGACAGAAATAAAATTTGAGATACTTCTTGGAACCAAACTAGGGGACAGAAAATAATCCCCTTCCCATTCTTCCATATCTCAAGGAGATTAGGTCCCCATTACTTTATTTGTAAAGTATTCAGCTGTTCTTTTAGAAATATTTCAGTTCTTTTTATTTTATATTTTGGGTTGTTAGAAAGCAGATATGTTGCACACTTCCTCCTTATTCCTGCGGGAAACTTATAATTTTGACACTTAGGAAAAAAGTGCTATGAAGCTCTTTAAATTTTCTGAGTAAGTTATAATTATTTTCTGCACTTTATGTGTTGTTTCCTGAGCTACAGCCAGTTCTAGGGTTGATACTGGAAGTTTGGGGTGCTAGTTTTTTGCTTCTTCCTCCTAGATTCTGTCTGATAGAAATATAGAGAAAAAGGAAGATTGAAGCTTTAGCTTTATTCCTGACGGATATTGGCATCTTTGAAAATCCAGGTCTTTCTGGTAAAGCTGGATTTGAAAACATGGCTGGTGGAGACATCTGGCCTCCTACTAACTCCTCAAGCCCGCACCTTGCCACACTTACAAAGAAGCTGGGGCCACGTCCACTTCCGGGAGCCAGGGCAAGGTTGACCTCAGCTCTACCTCATGCGTTCTGTCACAGGCAAGCCAGAATCAGAGCACGGTGGCCTTCCTGGCCACCCTCTGGCAAATGGGTCTTCAGCCTCACCTCCGTGTGCTGAACAGAGTAGCGAGGTAGGTTCTGGTGGCTTCCTGAAGATCCTCTGTCATCCACAGAGAGACAGTGACATGCTCCTGTTTCCCGTTGGAGGGGTGACTCAGCCCCCCATTGTGTTAGAGGCCAGCCTCTTCCCAGTCAGCTTCCTGCAGCTTTTTTCCTTTTGATGAAGAGTATGGTGACAAGAGTGACAAAGGTAGAAAGAGAATCCCTCTCCTTCCCACCCCCCCAAAATACCAGAAAGGACTTTTCTTCTCATCAAGAAATTTATTCATTTACAAGCTGAGGCAGGAACATGAGAAAGCAAAGGGTTGCCCATGCCATATGAGGGGGTATTGTAAGCCAGCTGCAGTGAGAGAGAGTTCGCAGTTGGCAAGACTGTTTGAATTAGCTGTAGTCACTTAATAGTCTTCGTTTTATATTTCTGAGTATCTGCCTGTCTCTCTGCCCTGCACTCCTTCCCTTCTCAGTTTCTCTTAACCCCTAAACAGCAACAAAGTCATTTTTCTGGGCCTTAATTCAGGAATTACAGCCACCGTCACAAAGCGTGTTCTGGCCAAGAGAAACATTTTCTCTGACTGAGATATAAAGAAACTTTCTCATTTGCTAGGCAACAAAGAAAGCTTCATATTTACCTAAATTTTACAGATCTTATTTAACCAATCTGGTTTTCCCACACATGCTAATGATACTTTTATTAGACCAGTAAATAAGCTTTTGCCTTCTGATTTTATTTTCTTTCAAAGTTATTTAAGTACAGACCTTTCTGAAATTTGGTTTTTAAACATCCGATCAGACCCGTAGATGGGCTACACATCTCTGCTCTCTTAATTCAAAGCATGTAGTGTATTTTAAATCCCATGCAAATACTGCATAAAAACTTTTGAATACATTATTCCATTTGCTAATTTTAAACAAACTTGATTTAAGCATGTACACAGATTGTTTCATTTGCTAGTTAAAATACCATCCCCTGCAGCTCCCCGTGAGTAGATGAGTCTAGGGACAGACAGTATTTAGGGAACCGTTGTTTAGAATATTGATCAGCCTTCACACTGTCCGGTTGACTGTGTATTGTGTTAGAGACAAGGCAGTGCATCCAAAAGTGCCTCTCTACTGGATGGAGGTATTTTTATCTTGTTAACAAGGAATTTGTGGACTCCCAGCACATGGCACAGTGCACGGCATGTGGGAGAAGTTCAAGAAATAATTATTGACTGAATAATGCTCGCTAATTCAATATGTGGCCGTAATCAAACTGTCTGTAGAAACGTTCAGTTGTTCTTTTCATTTTACATTGTCAGATGTTACACAGCAGTGATTCAGTATTCAGTCCTCTTCCTCCTGTAAATGTAAGATGATTTTGAAAATTAAAAGGAAATGAAAGATTAAAGAGGCACTCGGAGAAATATTTTTAAATTGTCTTAAGCCCTCATGTCCTGTTCTGTGACAAAAGGAACCAAAATGCCACTGGACGGGGTGCACGAGCTTGAGGAAATGTTGCTAATAACACTTACAGCTTGTGTTTCTGCAGAGCATTACCATTTACAGAAAACTGCACGGGCTTCAGATATGTAGAGCGGTGGAATGAATACATGTATATACATGTATGTCATATTTCTCAAATGCACAGAGCACTTTGTAGAAAAGAAAATCTGCTGACAAATCCATCTTAGACCTGTAGATGTTACAAGAAACCAAAATTGTTATCTTAGTGAGTTATTGAAGCATCCTTATAAGTGAGAACTGAAAAAGTATTAATTCTCATGAATAGTCACTGTACTGATTATAATGAGGAACCAAATTTAATATCTACTAAATCACTCAATTGAGTGAAAATGGCCTCCTACCTGTGTAGACATCTTTCTGCCAAAGAATTTAAAGTGCAAATTGCAAGCATTTTTGGTGAAAAAAAGTCACATACTA
The DNA here is from genome assembly GCA_004363605.1 of Indri indri. Taxonomy (NCBI): domain Eukaryota; kingdom Metazoa; phylum Chordata; class Mammalia; order Primates; family Indriidae; genus Indri; species Indri indri. Next base: position 13,774 of record RJWJ010037918.1, read on the forward strand.
GTGCTTGGAAATTACATAAAACTATATATTTCTGACTGTGCATCTGAAGCAATATATTAGTCCCCAATAAATGCATGACTTTAGAAACAAGATTATGTGTATTCACATGCCTTAGTGATAAATATAAAATAATAGAAGTGCTTTTATTTCGTATAAAAATACATTTTAAGCATCATTAATTTAATTTTATTTAGTTATTTTTAATTTATTATTGGTACATAATAGCTATAAATCTTTTGTAGGGTACATGTGGTGTTTTGAAACAGGCATACAATGTGAATGAATCAAATTGGGGTAATTGGGGTATCCAACAACTCAGGTATTTATTATTTCTCTGTGTTAAGAACATTCCAATTATATTTTTTCAGTTATTTTAATGTATACCCTAACTTATTGTTGATTAACTTATTGTTGATTAACAATAAGTTAGCCACTTTGCTGTGCTATCAAATATGTTTCATCCTATCTAACTATATTTTTAAGCATCGTTAATTTTAAACATCTTCTATTGGTTTAGATTTCTCTCCGAGGCATGTTATAATGTTTGAATGTAAATGGTCTTGGACCTAGAGGATGTGATGAATCCCTAAGACTCAAGGTCACCGTCACGTTACACATCATCTAGTCTGCCTGCCTCCCTTCCCCCACCACCCCCTAGCTGGTCAAGATGGTGGCTTTGCCCTGAGAATTTCTAGCTCTACCTGGTGTATGATAGGTGCCAAAAGTTTGTTCATGAAATTATTGAATCTCTTTCCCTCATACTTGCCCTTCGGTTCATTCAGTGACTTATTAAGTCAACCAATAAAAATTTGTTAAATGCCCATTGTATATGTGGGGATATAAAGACCAAAAAGGCGTGATTCCTGTCCTCAAAGACTTTACAGTCTACCAGAAAGAGAGGACAAATAAGCAAAAATAATATGTTTTACAGGTATAAAACAAAGTGCATTTATGGAAATTACATAAAATTATATATTTCTGGCTATGTATCTGAAGCATTATGTAAGTCCCCAGTAAATGCATGACTTTAGAAACAAGATTATGTATATTCAAATATCATGAAACCTTAGTGATAAATATAAAATAATAGAAGTGCTTTTATTTTTATTAAAAAAAAACATTTTAAGCATCATTAATTTTAAAATAGCCAGTTCTCCATGAGGTAGGTATAAAAGTTTCCTAAGAAGATTATTTTAACCATTTTGAATAAGATGAAACTTTATAATTTTAAAAAAATCTTTATAATTAAAAAAAATAGAGATCACAAATTTCCCCTATATCAATCTATTCCAGCTTTTCTGACCCTCTCTTTAGGAAATTCTTCACATTGTATCCAAATTCCTCATGATGCATCTTAAACTTGAAGTTCCTTCATTTCTCCAGGGAAGATAGAAAGCAACTGATTGGTATCCCTTATTTAGCAATCTGAATTTTTGGCAGGCTGAATTGCTGGATCAAAACCAAAAAGATTAAATATAATGGGAATAAACATAAATTCCTA
>RJWJ010037919.1:0-15269 GCA_004363605.1 Indri indri
TTTATTGAGAATTTTTGCATCTATATTCATAAGAGATATTGGTTTACAGTTCTCTTTTTTTGTTGGGTCCTTTCCTGGCTTTGGAATCAGGGTGAGATTGGCTGGTAAAACATGTTCAGGAGGATTTCTTTCTTCTTGATGTGAAGTAATTTCTGCAGGATAGGCACAAGTTCATCTTGGTAGGTCTGGTAGAATTTGAGGGTGAAACCATCTGGTCTGGGAGTTTTTTTTTTTTTTTTTAGGAAAGTTTTTTATTACTGCTTCAATTTTGGTACTTGATATTTGTCTGTTCAGGAATTCTATGTCTTGCTGATTGAGCAAGGGAGGCTGTGTGTTTCTAAGAATTTGTCCATTCCCTCCACACTTTCAAGTTTATGTGCATAGGGATTTTTATTGTACTCAAAGATGATATTTTGTATTTCTATGTTCAGTTGTAATCTCTTCTTTTTCATTCCTAATTGAGCTTACTAGAGTCCTTTCTTTTCTGCTTCTGGTTAATCTAGTGAGAGTTGTGTCAATTTTGTTTATCTTTTCAAAGAACTAATTTTGTTTTATTGACTTTCTGTATAGTTCCTTTGTTATTGATTTCATTTAGTTCTGCTCTGATCTTGGTTATTTCTTTTCTCCTGCTGGGTTTGGGATTGGTTTGTTCATCCTTTTCCAGATCTTTGAGAAGATTCATTAGATTGTTGATTTGTGATCTTTCTGTCTTTTGGCTATGAATGGCTATGAATTTTCTTCTCAGGACTGCTTTAGGTATATCCCACTGATTTTGATAAGTTGTGTCACCATTATCTCTCAGTTAAAAAAATCTTTTGATTTCTGTCTTAATTTCCTCCTTGATCTGCCAATCCTTCAGCAGTAAGTTGTTTAGTTTCCATGACTTTGTGTAGAGATGAGTGTTTCTTTTGGGGTTGATCTCTAATATTATTTCACTGTGGTCTGAAAGGATGCATGGTATAATTTCTATTTTTTTAACTTTGTTGAGACATGTTTTGTGGTCTAGGATGTGGTTGATCTTCAGGAATGTCCCATGAGCTGAAGAGAAGAATGTACATTTGGTGGTTTTCAGGTAGAATGTTCTGTAAATGTCTTTTAGGCCCATATGTTCTAGAGTTGTATTTAAGTTCCTTTTTTCCTTGTTTATTTTCTGTTTGGAAGATCTGTCCAGTTCTGTCAGCATGGTGTTGAAGTCCCCAGCTATTATGCTGCTGCTGTCTCTCATTTTGTTTAGATCAAGTAGAAGTTGTTTTATGAATCTGGGCACTCCAGTGCTAGGTGTATAGATATTTAAAGTTCTTACATCTTCTTGTTGAATTATTCCCTTTATCATTATATAATGACCATCTTTATCTTTCATTACTTTTGTTGATTTGAAGACTAAGTATATGATATGAGAAACGCTATGCTGGCTTTCTTCTGGTTTCCATTAGAATGGAAAATTGTCTTCTATCCCTTCACCTTGAGTCTGGTTGAGTCCTTATGGGTTAGATGTGTTTCCTGGAGACAGCAGATACTTGGCTTGTGTATATTTATGCATTCGGCCAGCCTATGTCTCTTCAGTGGGCAGTTCAAGCCATTCACATTTGTTGAAAGATTTGATAAGTGGGGTGGCTTTCTGTTCATCTTGTTGATTTGAACTTTACTACTTTATTTTATCTCTTGAGCCATTGTCATATCTGGTCTTTGACCTGTAACTTTTTGGTAATTTTACACTGGTGAATGTTTATTGTGCTGATCCATGAATGATGCAGTTCTGAGTGCTTCCTGTATGGTAGGTCTTGTCTTGATGAATTCCCTCAGTATTTGCTTGTCTGAGGAAGACTTTATTTCCCCCTCATATATGAAACTCAGTTTTGTGGAATACAGAATTCTAGGTGGTGCATTATTTTGTTTTAGAAGACTGAGAATGGGGCTCCAATCCCTTCTGGCTTTTAGGGTCTCAGTTGAGAAATGTGCAGTTAGTCCGATGGGTTTTTCTTTGTAAGTTACCTTCTGCTTTCATCTTACAGCTCATAGGAGTGCCTCTTTGAAGTTTATTTTGGCCAGTCTGATGACTATGTGTCCTGGTATTTTTGTCTTTGTGATGTATGTCCCAGAGATGGGAGCTTCTTGTACCTGGATATCTAGATTTCTAGCAAGGCCAGGGAAATTTTCCTCTATTATTCCCTTGAATAAATTATCCAACTCTTGTGTATTTTCTTCTTAACCCTTAGGGATGCCTGTGATTTTTATGTTAGGCCTCTTTACATAATTCAATATTTCATATGGCTTTGCTTATTCATCTTATTTCTCCACTCTATCTCTGTGACTGATTTGTTTAGTTGAAAGATATTGTCTTCAAGCTCTGAGATTCTGTTTTATGCCTGATCTTACTTGTTCTTAAGGCTTTCCACTGTGTTTTGTAATGCCTTGAATGAATTTTTCATTTTCAGAAGTTCTGTTTGATTTTTCTTTAATAATTCCATTTCTTTAGTGAATTTTTCATTCATTTCCTGCATTGTTTCTGCGGTTTCTTTGTGTTGGGTTTCTATTTTATCTTGCATTTCATTGAGCTTCTTTACAATTCATGTTCAAAATTCTTCATCTGTAATTTCAATATTCTGCTTCTTTTTGACATGCATTGCTAGGGAGCTGGTGTTCCCTTTTGGGGGTGACCTTTTGCTTTGAATCTTCATACTTCCAGAGTTCTTTCGCTGGTTTCTTCTCATCTGGAATAGATGCTGCTTCTTACTTTTGGATTTTCTTTTGTTTAGACACTGACATGCCCAGTTTAATCTCTGAGTCAGTAGGAAGTGCTTGTGGGTGTGAATCAACCACACCCTCTATGATTGAGTCATTAAATGCTTTAATGGATGTGCAAATTCATCTCCCTGTCAGTAGGTGGTGTTTGCTGGAGGAAACAAGCTGTACAGTTGTTTTTGGATCCTGTGACCAGCTCTAGTTCCTCAGGAGAAGCCCTCTAATGCCCTGGGTGATGGGTGGGACCTTGGAGCTTGCGGCTGAGTCCTTTATTCACCACCACAGCAGAGGTGGGTGGGGGAATGAGGGTGGGTAGGGTTAGGTTGGGTGAACCTGCCCTCCAGCTCCACAATTCTGATAAGGGATATGGAGGTTTTAAAGGACTATTCCCTGCCTCTGGGCTAAGGTGCATAGGAGGGGCCGAAGTGGCCCTGCTTAAGTAGACAGTCTGTGTGTGGAGGTAGGCTTGTCTCAGACCTGCAATCCGGTAGTCTGGAGCTTGCCTTGCTGCTTTCAACCCATCTCTATTTCTCAGGTTCTCCTGGGCCTCTGACTACAGGCAGGACCTCAAGTTAGCTGAGCTCCCCAACAACTGTGATGCAGGCAGGGAGGTTCCCTGGTCAGTGTCACAGCCGAGCTGGGAGTGTAGCCCTTTCATGGGAGGAAGGGTGCCCCACTAGCTCACTGCAGCTAGGATCCATACTGCTCTCTCCCCCTTGTTCTGCCCCCATAGGCACCCACACATCATGAGACTAATTCACAAATATCCCTTCTGTACCCCTGGGCAATGCAGCTGAGACCTGGGTGTATGGGATCTGGACTGCAGGCCCATCTCTGGGGCCCCAGAGATCAATCCCTGACTATGCCAGGGAGAAGGATGCTAGTCCTGTGTCACCCACAGGGTGCCCCTGGTGCTTCAGTGTTCCTCTGCCTTGGGGCCTGTCTTGTTCTAATGGGACTGCCAGGCAAGTAGCAGGGAGGGGCTGGTAAGCAGGGAGCTTGCTGTCCAAACACCCCACTGTCTGCTGTAGGACCCCAAAAGGGAAGTTCTGAGCCTGACTCCCCGTGGGAGCCTCTGTGTGGTAGTTTGATTGTCTCTCTCTGTGGCCATGACAGGGGTAGGGGAAGGGGAGTAAAAGAGGCTGGGTAGAGGAAAGTCTACCCTCTGGTCATCTCCAACCCTTTCTCTGGGATGCAGTCTGCCCAGAATGACCAGACTCTGAAGTCAGCAAAACACCCCAGGAACCCCTGGGGTCCTATGACTCCTACAGTCTGGGTTGGAGTTGAGAAATGTGTGTGGGAATGAGCAGGGTGGAGCCTGGGGAGTTGAAGTCCCTAGGGAAGGACAGAGGTACCTGGTAGTTATAGAAGCAATATGGTACCTGCTGTCTGACTCGAGTCTGTGGGATGGAAGGTGCCCTGGGGGCTCTGGGAGCCTGGTATTCTGTCTGGAGGAAGCTCCCTGCTCACTGCCGGCAGCAGTCTCTGGACTCGTGTGCCTAGAAGTACTCTCTGGTTGCTCTGAGCATGCAGATGGCAGGCCCCTGCCCCCCGCTGGAGGGCAGGTTCAAGGCCGGGGAGGCAAGTGGCAGCTAGGACCTGGAAGAGGGGCTTGGATAGATAGTTTGCAATCTGCTTCTTAGGCACCAGAGTCCTGCATCTGCAGACAGCATGCCTCTTCTCGCCCTGCCTAGAGCCTACCCAAATGGCTGCCAGCCATCTCCAAGGGCAGAGCCCGCTGTGCCCCAGCGTTAGGTCTCCTTCTGCCCACCGCCAGGGGTGGGGTGGAGCCTGAAACTGAGCTTCCATGCCTGTGATCCTTGGTGGTTGACCAGAACTGGAGAGCAGCATTAGGTCCAAGCATGCAGTAAATGGCCAGAGCCTGGCAGGTGGCCTAGATGAACAAACTGCGAATTGTTTCCTAGGCACCAGAGTCCCGAAGATGCATGTCAGCCACACAGAGAAGGCAGCTGTCCTTGTCCTGCCTGGAGTCCGCTAAAGCAGTTGCTGGAGACCTCCAAGAGTGGAGCCCGTTGCACCCAGGTGCGAGAGCCCCCAGGCTGGAGGTGGGGTGGAGCCCAAAACTAAGCTTCCAGACAGGTCCTCTGAGCAGGGTATCCTAAAGATGGTGGCCAACCGGATCTGGAGAGCGGGCGTTAGGGCCACACACGCAGGGGATGGCCAGAGCTGGGCAGGCAGGCCTGGATGTACAGGCCGCAAACTGTTTCCTAGGCACCAGGGTCCTGCAGATTCAGGTCAGCTGCACAGAGAACACGACTCTCCTCCTCCCGCCCAGAGCCCGCGGAATCAGCTGTCTCTGGTCAACTCTCAAGTCCTGCTGACTTCCAGGGAGGAGGTGCCCATCTCCAAATTCCGGAGTTCAGATGGGGAAGCCGTTAAGTCAGTCCAGTCTCTCCTCAGCCTGCTGCAGTCCCGTCACAATGTAACCGAGAAGTCAGTATGGCTCCTGCTATTGTCTCTTCACAGAGCCATGCCTTTGCACCGTCTCCACGCATGTCTCTGTCTCAGCAATTGGGAGGCCTGTGGGAGTGGCGGATGTCCCCTTGTAAAGGTCATGTTACACTGTGCCGGCTGGGCAAGCACAGCCCTCCTGTGCCCTCTTCTCCATTGTATTCCTCTTGCTCTCCAATCTTTGTGAATGTATCTCCCCATCTCCTTTTTTCCTTTGCTGTGTGGCCCGAGCTCCTTCTCTGCAAATCCACAATTCATTTTTGGAGTGAGTGGTCTGTGCATAGGCAGCCATTGATGCTCTTCTCCCGCTTCCCTGGGAGGCGTGAGCTGGGAGACCAGCCCCTAGTCTGCCATTTTTTGTCTCCACATCTTTTATTCTTTAGTTTATATTAAAGAGTTCCAAGAAGAAAGCATTTACAATGTGCAACTGTAATTCTCTTTATTAAATAAGGGCTGTGAAAGTGGTAAGAATGGTGGTGTTGATGTGCTCACAAGCCAGAGCCTCATGACAACATTCTAAAATGATATAACAGAAAATAAGAAAATATGCTTCACAAGTCTTAGCCTCTGGGAAGAACATTTTGATAACCCTGGTTCTGGGCTTATGTTAAATTATACCCTCCCTTATTTCTTTCTGTTGGTTGTAATTCTGGCCTAATTAAAAACAATTTATCCCTGAAATAGAGATGTTAATAATTTACAACAATATTTATACCTTCAGTGTAGTTAAATTTTCTCAAGACCATTGCAATATAGTGTATACAGTAACAGGAACCATTCTGGAAATGATTAAATGTAGAGATTTTCACATTCCCATACACATAGAACAAATGTCTGATCAGTCCATCTAGTCAGGCCCCATATACACCACATAGACCTTTTTCAAGATGAAATTTCAAAAAATGTTTGCTTCTAATTTCATCAGGAAATGTGTATTCCCAATGAAGCTAATTCTGGAATCGCTGGATACATGTCAGCCAACTAGTTTTCAGTATAATCCCAGAGACTCGGGGAGAAAGTTTGACACCTGCATTTTAATGCAGTTACTCATAGATAAAAACATGAAATTGGAAACTTCATTATGTTTAGCTATCTTTTCACAAAGGCCAGTTAAAAAATACGAGGGACATCACCTTTCCTGGCAGAGTGATTTAACACCCTTAGGTCAGTGACCAGGTATACTTGGAAGCCCCTGGAGACCTCACCTGGAGATCTTCTCCAGACATCCTAGTACCCCTATTGCTTATAGTCAGTCTGTCCCTTGGGCAGAAAGAGGAGGAGAAGCCCCTTCACATTTTGTCCTTGTTAGTCTCCTTGAAGTTTGGCACAGTTCCTTTTCTAACAGGATGTTGCTTTTTCACTCCTGCTGTCAAAATGGTTTGGGCTGAGAGTGCATAGGGATTATCTATCGTAGCTTCGTTACATTCAAGTTTTCTACACTTATTCTAATTTTCATCTAACCACGACCAAACCTTGCAGGACTCCTGTTTCTGTCTCCCAAGGCTTTATCTTCTTGGCCAGCATTATGGACAAACCTTGCCTTGGACATCTGGAAGCTGAGCCTTTCTTCTTTCCTTACCCTGGGGAAAATTCTTTCAGTTTCATCATTTGAACATCTCCCCTCAAGTTTCCTCAATGACCTGAGAAGCCTCCTTTCTGCTCCCCTCCCCCGCCAATTTTTCAAATAGATTGATGGAAAATGACCTGTATTTAGCATCTATCTTCTGGAGAAAGTCTATTACAAGGAATATACCAGGCATTGTTCCAGTTCAATATTCTTAGTGTAGGCCAGTGAGCTGTGTTACCTGGCTCCACAGAGAGTGACTCGCCTATCCACCTTCCCTTGGGGGATAGAAGGGCAGACTGGGCAAAGCAAGCATCTGTCTGTCTACGTTGTTCTGAATCCTTACATAGGAGTAAGCCAGTCAGCAGCCATTTCCCCCAGGGCCAGGATTCCAGGTAAAGAAGTAATGCTAACATGTACAGCAAGAAAGACAATCTGAACTCTCACTATATGATTTATTGCTTAACTTAGGCTTGTCCAGAGTTAGTGGGAAAAGTAGGGTCATCAGTTGAACTTACAGAGACTTTATAGGACTTAAAAAAGTCTCCCTTTCTACTAGGCTGATGCTGGCCAGATGCAGTTCTGTGCCCAGTGCTCAGCCTGGCAAATGGATTTCAGCTCCCACAGCAATACTTGGCCATGCATCCCTGGGCGAGTCCCCATTTAAGCTGTAAGAATGTACAGATTCAGTTAATTTTGCATCATATTTTTATAGTAATGACATGATGTAATGTAGTGGTGAGTTTATTTTAGAGGCAGAATTCATTTTAATAGTTTTGCAAATGACTCTAGTCTTATATTTATGGAATCATTAAGGGTCTGAAGAAATCACCTAAATTTTTCAATTGTACCTCATTGAATTTTAGGGAGAGAATGATATGCTTTAGTATATTCACAAATTTGGGATTCACAAAGATCTTAGGACATATCCTTGTGTATAATAGAGGTCTATAGTATTTTCAAAGCATTTGAATGACTTTATATTCTTTCTTTATTTCAAAGCTATTTTACATAATATAGGTTGAGACTATTTTAATATTGTTTTACTTGAATCATTACATATCAGGTTTTTCCACATCCAAAACATCTAGAAAGACCTAATTTATACACATATGAGGTTAAACCAGTAGGGGTAGAAAATTTCTGCTTTGTTCTCTATAAAACCATGAAAGATTAATAGTGCAGTTATCAAACAAAGTCATTAATATAGTGGATACATTTGTGATAAAATTATGTTATCACTTATTTTACAAATATGAAGACCAATAGGCTATTTCTTCTTATATCAGACAATTGTGCAATGAGGATAATAAATCATAGGGTATTAAAATATATGACTTCTGAATATTTTGGGGAAGATTTCCAAAATATATTGGCTATTGTTGGGACTCAGAACACAAAACCCCAAAGTATGGCACCTTGGCATGTTGAGTACTTTGGAAAATTTTGAACTGAAGGAGATTGGAAGGGCCTCAGAAGTAGGGTCTCTCTGACCTTCTCCTGCCCTCCTGTCTCTTGCCCCTCTTATTCTGCCCACTGAGCAAGTCGTAGAAACCAGAATTCCTCTCCCCCAAGGTGGGTCATAGAAACTAGAACTCCTCTCTGCCAAAGCAAGCCATAATACCTAGAAACATCACTCTCTGACCTTCTCCCTTGAAGACCTTCATTCCAGAGGGGCCCTGCCCCTTACCCCAGGGGATGCTACAAGAAGAGCCAAGAAGAATCTTAACAAACAGGCCTTGCTGAATCCCCCAGTTTATTATCATTAGATCATACTGTTTTTGTCCCATCACATTTCTACCTGGCTGTTCATCTTCATCAAACCTAAGCACAAAAATACAGTTTTCCTTGGGTCTTTTGGTCTTCAGTTCTGAAGACTCCTGTGTGATATAAAACTTTGATTAAATACATTTTTATGTTTTTCTCTTGTTAATCCATCTTTTGTTATAAGGGTGTCAGCCTTAGACCTTGAGACGGGTGATGAAAAGGAATTATACCTTTTTGTTCCTACACTAACATAAAGCTCAGCTCTTTACTGAAGAAATCTGTTGATACACATGATCTGCTATTTCAAAGAATTGACTGTGTATTAAAAACAAAAAAGGAAGCAGTTATCCTGAAGTCATTTGGCCTCTTTAAACAGTATACATGGTAATAATTGAATAATTAAGGAATTTAATGCAGGTGAGTTGTAAACTAATTTGGCTATGAGCATCAACATCTTAAACTATGACTATGGGAAATGATTTTAAAATTAAGCACTTTTTGATAGCTCTAACTGCCTTTGTAATTCATTATTCTTCACTCTTTTCATTTTTTTAAAATGTTTAAAAGCAGACTGCATGCTGGGATGCCATAAAATTTCCCTTTTAGTCAATCTATAATGGTAAGGGTCACATTTCAGTGTCTGCAGTATAAAAACAGTGTACCTCAGGAGCTTGGGTTTAATGTTTTACCAGCATAGCGTGGGGTAACAGCTAATGTTTTTATTTTAAATAAAGGATAGAAATCAACTTTTAAAAAAAGTGCTCGACACCTGGGTATGAATATATTCTAATTGATGAGGTGAGAAAGAATGTTTTCTTGTGAATAAGAGCTAGAGATGAAGCCAGCTCAAATTAGTTTTTAGAGTAGTTTAGGTATATGAAAGTGGTAATCAATAATGAGCAATGATGTGGTGGAAGGCCACTATGTCCCAGATGTCACTGTATTCTTAACAATGGTAATGTATTATTACCAGCATAGTATATGACATGGGCAAGCAGGGGCGAAGGCTGAGACATAACAACCTCACTCTAGGTATTGAAAAAGGATGTAAGAGCATCTAGGGGCAATAGTACAAAAGGGTAAGGCGACAGAAGAAAAGAAATAGTCTGGAAGTATAACAGCCTTCGGCATGCAGCATTTTCCATTTTACTATTTATCATCTTTAAGGTATGCATGATTTCTGTATGCTAGGAGAGGTTTTAGTAATAGAAATTTCTTTCAGTAATTCAGAGGTGAATAAATCTTTTCTTTCCTCTGAGCTATAGTAGTTAGTGCTCTGATTTTTGAGGGACTGATAAACCACCCTCTTCATCCATCTGCTTTATTGGAAGAAATAAGGCTTTTAAAAATCAGTTTATGGGCTGACATCAGACATGAGCAATTCAGGAAGCTTTTTCTTTTTTGCTTCTATGATGTAACCAAATATATCTTAAGAATTCATAAAGCCCTAAAAAGCAAAAATACTTTTAACAAAGTATCAACATTTCTCAAAGTAAGTAGTAGTTTTGGCTCCTGGGGAAGAACACTGAATTTAAGTGTTAGGAAACATGGATAGTTCTGGATGTGCCTCTGGCTTAATGATGACGCTAGGCAAGTCATACAGTGCCTCTAACTCCTAGTTTATTTATCTGAAAAATAAGTGGATTGCCTATGTCCATGATTTAAAAGGTGCTCTATGATGTCTCGGGGTTCTCACCAGGTGGGTCATTGTCTGTGTTGGAGGCTTTCAGGGCTCAGGTTGGCTGGACTCCACTGAGCCTGCTTTTAACAGAGGTTTTCAGCTTGTGTCCGTTGTATATATTAAGTTACATTAAATTAAAAAATGGCAATCCAGCTAAGAAAGTTTGAAAACACCAGGTGAAGATTCAAAATAAAATAAACCCAACATTTCAGAAATTGTATTTGCCTAGAGACAACGGACTGTGTCTTTTTGTCTTTTTAGTACCTAGCACATACCAGGTTCTCCATACATATTTACTATATGAATACAATAGTTGTAATGTGCAAGTGAGAAGGAAATGCAAAAATAGAAGGTACCATATTTGTGTTGATATGCCCGAGTGTCATTTTTGTACAGCTTGTGAAAACAGTAGTAAAAAACAATATGGACTATGTTTGATGAACAACAGCTAATTTTATTGGATTTGTGTACATAATCAGAAATTTTAGTCTAAGGCCCTACATTACTATAAATTCCAGGAAGCCTAGACAGAAAAATCAAAATTTTATTCTCCATTAAATGATGTTTTGTGTGCATGTTGCAAAAATAAGAGAGAAACAAGAATAACTCTAGCAGATGCTTAAAGGCTTAAGATTAAAGACACATGTAAATGTGTAAGTGTTCTGTGCACTTGAATGAGTGTTTCCAAATCACAGCTAGAAAAATTTAGGAGTAAATTGACTTAACTTAGGGTAAATCAGTAGTGGTCCCTGAACTGGAGGGAAACAGATGAGCAAGAAAAAAATTAGTTGACAGGACTCCACTAAAGGAAACAACATTCAAGTAACTGATGAGATATTCTGCTACTTAGAGGAATTACCTAGCCTTTAGCAAGGCGAAATCAGCTTCAACTGGCAGGCGGTTTGTTTTAAAACTGAAATGAGAAAAAGGATCTGGGCTTACAAATGATGAGAAGATATATTGTCAACAGGGGAAAAACACCCAGAAAATAGCAACAAAATTGTTTCCCCAGCGCAACTGAAAGGACAGAGAGGGAAAGCAATTTAATGTACCCTGGTCATGCAGTTACTTTCCTTTATCATTACTAACAGGGCTTGTCAAGATGGTTCTGGAAACTGAATGAATGTAAGTTATGAAACATGATAGACATCAGTGAAATGCTTTATTTCTGTTTCTCCGGGTTCATTGTTTCTTGCTTGACTTTCATGGGAAGTTTACAGTTGTTTCCATTTTTCAGGAGTCAGTTCCTGACTTCCCTGGTCATGGCATTGAACAAACAATTAGTAGAAAGTAGGTGTAGTCTTTGCTTGTTTCTCTCTCTCTCTCCCTCTCTCTCTCTGTCTCTTTCTCTCCAACATATCAATATATCAATAGCACTTAATCATACATGGACTGTCTGGTTTAAGCATTACTCCCAGTTACCACTCTGACTGTAATATGATGATGGCTATTACCATATTTGAGACAGCCACCACATTCTCCAGCTTTAATGAGCTCCTTTATGAACATAGTCTTATATAATATGTCCACTGTTAAAAAGAATAGTTTCAGAGTTTCTACATAATGATTCCAATGTCCATAATTCTTTATTTTTGTTGCCTTTACTATAATGGTTATTAGAAGGAAAGGATTGTTTTTCTGACTTAATTGGTTTACTTAACTCGATTATAATAAATAATAATATAGTACCATTCATGATTACCTTTCTTTCTTGTCCTATATCAGAGTGTAGGTAGATCTGCTTAATATGCAGTAGTATATCCAGAACAAAAGAGAATTAATTAACCCTAACAACCAAACCCCTAACCAAGATATGTTACCTTTGCTTTAGTTCTCGTTCTAAAGACTGAGAAGGTGAGAAAGCTGGCTTTAGCACTAGGGCCAAGTTTATTTGCAAGTTATTAAGATAGCACATGGTCAAGTTAACTGTTGAAGGGAAAATGCCCAGGGCCAGGTGTACCAATAATTATTAGTAAATCCTGTTTAGACTTTAGTGCTTTCCTCTCCCAGTAGATTGATCTTTCATAGGAAATATCATGGTCGTAATTTCAGGGATCATCTTATTAAGACCTATTTAAATCATAAAGTACTGAAGTTTCAATATTATTAATGTTTTGCTAGGTCCCTAAAGCTCTTATCATTCATGAACTCCTCAGATTGCTAAGGAGACATATATGGATCTTTGGGGTCTGGGTGAAATTGTGAGGTACAGAGAGAGAAGCAACAGTCTGTTATTTGCCCTGGAAGGAAAGAGAACTGGTTGAGATGTCATTGGTTGTTGTCCGTTGGTGGCTTTGACAACAATGTCATGAGAGGGATTTGGTGTGAGGGAGTAGGACAGGGTTGTGGCAGTTATTCACATTATGGATTTTTAGGGACTTAGTCATAGAACTAAATAATTTCAGAGGTAGAAAATTACTTCCTGAGGTGATAAATGTAAATCAAGGCATAGAATAGAGGTAGGGTGACTATAAACCTTGATTTGTCTGGGATTGTTCTCATTTATGCCTGTTGTACTGGCATAATTATTAACATTAATAACACCTGTGGTAGCCAGCCTGCAAGATGGTGCTCAGTGAGCCTGCCTCCCAGTATTCACCCTATGGGTAATCCCCTACCACACTGTACCACAGCTGGTCTATCTGACCACGGAATAAGGCAAAAGTGATGGTATGTCACTTCCGAGATTAGATTATAAAAGACACTGTGATTCCATCTTGCTTGCGCATGCTCTCTCATCATTCACTCTTGGTTCGCTCCAGGGGAAGCTTGATGCCTTGCCAAGAGCAGCTCCAGCCCAGTCAAGGCTTCAAATGAAGGTAGTCTGGGCCTATAACTTGAACTACAAATTCATGAGAAACCCTGCTATAGAACTATAAGCTAAGCCTCTCCAGGTTCATGATCCTGAGACGTGTGTGAGACAATGTGTGATTGTTGTGTTAAGCTGCTAAATCTTGGAGTGATTTGTTATAAAGCAATATATAACAAATATAGCACCCTTCCACTCTCCAAAGTGTCTTGATTTGGATGAAAGAGTGTAAAGTCACCCTCTATAAAGCTGATATGTTAACAGAAGTCTAATTCATGAATTTATTGGGGGTTTTTTCCTCCTGAGAGTTGGAGCTTTTACTGTGACATTAGTATGCAGATACCTATGAAGGTTATCAGGACAGAGGCATTCGATAGTGTCAAAAGTCTCAATCTTTAGACTCAGAATTATGAAAGAGAGTATGACAAAGTAAATAAGAATGTTTGATTTGGAATCAAATTTTCCTGTATTTTAATTCTGACATCATCATTTACTGGCCTTGAAGAGTTATTTAACTTTCCTGTGTCTCAGTTTCATCATGTAAAAATTGGGGATAATAATAACACCCCCCTCACAGGATTTTTTTTGGGGATTAAATATGTGTAAAGCATTTACAATAAAGCGTGGCACATGTAAGTGTTCAATAAGAGTTACTTATTATTGCAATGAAGAGTTGATATTTTTCCTTTTTTCCATTTATGCACAAATAGATATCCCTTGTCCAGTGTATTCTCATTGATTTATTCCTTACATATATTTATGTTCTTACTGTGTACTAGAGACATAAAATAGAAATATATCACCCCTTAAGGAACTTACAAAGTAGTTGGATTTTTAGTTTGGTGTAATCCCATTTGTCTATTTTTGCTCTGGTTGCCTGTGCTTTTGAGGTCTTATCCATAAAATCCTTGCCTAGATCAATGTCCTAAAGCATTTCTCCTATGCATTCTTTTAGTAGTTTCATATTATTGAGTCTTGCATTTAAGCCTTTAATCCATTTTGCGTTGATTTTTGTACACAGTGAGAGATAAGGGTCTAGTTTCATTCTTCTGCATATGGATATCCAGTTTCCCAGCACCATTTATTGAAGAAACCATCCTTTCCTCAATGTATATTTTTGGTGCCTTTGATGAAAATCAGTTGGCTGTATATGTATATGTGGATTAATGTCTGGGTTCTCTGTTTTGTACCATTGGTCTATGTGTCTGTGCCCATACCATGCTCTTTTGGTAGCTTTGTAGTATATTTTAAAGTCAGGTAGTGTCTTAGTCTGTTTTACGTTGCTGTAACAGAATAAGTGAGGCTAGGTAATTTATAAAGAAAAGAGGTTTATTTGGTTCATGTCTCTGCAGCCTGGGAAGTTCAAGGACATGGCCCTGGCTTTTGGTGAGGGCTTTTATACTACATCATAATGTGGTAGACAAGATCAAAGGGGAAACAGACACAAAGAGGAAACCAGGGGGCATCCTGGCTTTATAACAACATACTCTAACAGGAACTAATCGATTCCCATGAGAACTAATCCAGTCTCACCAGAGTGAGGACTTACTACCATGACAGTGGTATCAAACCATTCATCAGGGACCTGCCCCCATGACCTAAACAACTTGCACTAAGCCCCACCTCCCAACACAACCACATTGGGGATCAAATTTCAACATGAGCTTTGGTGGAGACAAACTTAAACTATAGCAGGTAAGTGTGATGCCTCCAGCTTAGTTTTTTCTTTTTTTGCTTAGGATTGCTTTGATTATTCAGGGCCTTTTGTGGTTTCATATGAATTCTAGGATTTTTTTTTTTCTATTTTTGTCTGTGAAGAATGGCTTTGGTAATTTGCCATGGATTGCATTGACTATGTAGATTGCTTTAGGTAGGATGGTCATTTTAACAATATTACAATAATTTTTCTGATCCATGACCATGGGATGACTTTCCATTATTTGTGTCCTTTTCAATTTCTTTCTTCAGTGTTTTGTATTTGCATTATAGAGATCTTTTACCTCTTTGGTTAAATTTATTCTTAGGTACTTTTTTTGTGATTTTAGTAAATGATAAAGTAAATGGTAGTTATAGTAAATGGTATTGCTTTCTTGATTTCTTTTATAGCCAGTTTGTTATTGGTATGTAGAAATGCTACTGATTTTTGTATATTGATTTTTATATGTTGATTTTGTATGTTGATTTTGATCTTATATATAGTTTTTTCTCTATATAAGATCATGTTGTCTGCAAAC
>RJWJ010037920.1:0-15270 GCA_004363605.1 Indri indri
TCTTCTGGGGGTACACACTTGATTCTCTGTGTGTGTATACTCTAGAGAAATCATATATATATTCATATATAGAAATTATGCATATAGGATATATTCATATACACATCCACATATATATAAAAATATATAGAATATATGCACAGTCAGCCCTTGGTATCCACAGGGAATTGGTTCTAATATCCCCCCACTTCCTGCAAATACAAAAATTGGGGGATGCTCAAGTCCCTCATATAAAATAATATAGTTTTTGCATATAACCTACGCACATCCTCTCCTATACTTTAAATCATCTCTAGAGCTCTTATAATACCTAATAAAATTTAAATGCTATATAAATAGTTGTTATACAGTATTTTTAAAATTTATATTATTTTTATTGTTGTATTGTTACTAATTTTTTTATCTTTTTTATTAAAAGTTGGCTGAATATGTGGATGCAGAACTGCAGATAAAGAAGGCTGACTGTACAATATACATACATATATAGATACACATATGTAAATATATAAAATTGCTTATTCAAAGGAATGTAATGAATATTAAACTTTACAAATTGTTGCTAACTTGCAATCAGAATGATTTTACCAATTCACACTCCCACCAGCAGTCCATAAGAGTTCCTGTCTTCCACGTCCTTGCCAACTACTTACAATCTTACAAATGCAATAAGTATAAAATGACATTTCACTGATAGTTTAGATAGCCCTGATAGTTTGAGCATTTTCTCAAATCTTCATTGACCATTTATTTCCTCTTTTCTAAATGGTATCTTCATATGCCATGCCCCTTTTATTAATGTTCCTTTTTCACATTGAGTGTGACAATTCTTTGCAAATCCTTTAAATAATTCTTTGCCACTTTTATTTATTTTAAATAAGCATCCCATGTCTGTGATTTGTATTTGGATTGACTTTTTTTAAGTTTTAAAAAGATCAACATTATTTTTTTTGGTTTGTGCTTGTTCTCTCTAGTATAAGGAAAAAATCTTCCTAAGTCCTAATATCATAAAGAGAATCTCCTATATTGTTTTCTTAAAGTTTTCAATGTTGATTTACACTTGTAAAACTTCAGTTCACCTGGAATTTAATTGGCATTTGCTTTTTCCTGCCTCTTCTCAGGAACTCTATTCTCAAGTATCCTGCATCTACCACTTCCCTGACTGAAATCCCAATTTCTTTCAAGAGAGCTCAGTCCCCCACTTCCCTTGCGGGGCCTTCCTGGCTGCTCCTTCCTCACTGACTTTCTCCTTCCTAAACTCCTAAGGCAGCAGTCGCTGCATTTGGACTTAATTATTGCTTGATCAGAGACTGTAAACCTGTAGACCTCCAGTGCCAGGAAGGTAACACGAATGAGTGAAGTGGAACTGAATGAAGACAATAAAAATATAGAGAGTGTGGGAATAAGGGTCCAGAGTTGCTAATCACCTGAAATTGTAAAAATGCAAATATTATTAGGAATACATCTATATTTCTATTTAAAAATATTGGTTTTTACATGTTGAAAATTGTTTCCATTTATTTTTAAAACAATACATAACCCAAACAAAATGTATCTACACCCAGGGTTCATCTCTTTGGCTTTCAATCTGTTTTCTTTATCTTTGTCTAATTGTCCTATAATTTCTAACCACTATTTGTTTCCTAAATAAAAACTTATGTCATTTGAGCACAGAATCCCTCATCAATATCTACCACAGATCCAATCTCAGGGAAAATCACATGATAGCTGCTCATGTGGATTTACATCCACAGTTGCATGTTGGCTGGCAGGAAATCTTATAATCACACAGCTGTCTCCACAGTCCCATATGGAAGAGAGCTTTAAAAGATAATGCACATGTCAATGTGACCAAATGCCTTTCTACCCCGTGTTATTTCTATCTAGACACATATTCACAGAAAATGGTAAATGGACAGACACCATCTGTCAAAGTCCAGATCTTCTCAACACCCAACATAGTAGAAGGCAGTAGTAGTTTCTAAGATCTGTTAAAATGACATTGGCCTGTGTGTCAGAGAGAGCAGTCACATACCTCTCAGATACACACCCCCCATTGTCTTCTAGAGGATGCATACTTGCTTCTAAGTTTACTTGACATATGCATATTGCTATTTAATTTTCAAAGCTGGATGCTTAACATCTAAATTAGATCTCTCCTTTTTATACCTGGTCAAGTTCATGTACAACTAATAGTCATGGTAAAGTCGACACTGAACTAGGAATTTATCCTAGAGTACCCTTGAATGCGGCACTTAATCTCTCTGAATCTCTATTTTTCCATCTGTAAAGTAAGAATAATCGTAATGCCAATTCCAATCTCATTGTAAAATGGGAATAATAAATCTACCCACCTAATTGAGTTGCTCACAAGATCGAATGAGATGAAGATTACAGCTGTAAAGCTCCCTATAAATGTAGGCATAATACAAGGAAGTCAATGGTATGAAAGCACTTAATAAATGTACAATGTCTCTCAAATATTATTTATTAATTATCATTTTAGGGGGCTTTGGGTCTGCTATTCAGATGTCTGTCAGCACCTCATCCCAGCTCATATAGTGGGAATTTTTCAATAGAGTCGCCTTTCGCACTGAAATTTTGAGTGGTTTCCTGCTTTGAGCCTGTAACTGCCATCGTGCTTTCCACAACACCCATTTCGGTGAGAGATCACAGCGATTACACAGAGCTAGAGGCAGCACATAATCACCAGTGACATTCCAAGGCCCTGCACAAAATAAAAAACTAAAAAAATTCCAAGGCCAATTTTTTAATATCTCTCTTTTTTGTCAGTTTATGGCTTGGCATCAGGTGTCTGTGTGCGGAGGTTTCTATGTGTGTGAACCCTTGAATGTCTTGACTGTGGGCGAGTCCATGTGCTTAAGGCTGTCTACACAAGTAAGCCTTATTATGCATATATGTTTGTATGTCTGTCTTTGTATGTGTTGCATATCACTGTATGCCTATATCTATCTCTGTGTATACCTATGTCTATAGGTACGTATGTACAGGTACATGTGTGTGTCTATGTGCCTATGTTTTAAATGTGTGCATCTATTTTCTGTGCCTGTGCCGGTGAATATCCTGGAATATGACTTTGTGTCTGAAGTTATTTCTGGGGTTGTATGTGTCCATGTCCAAGCATACTTGCATGTCTGTCAGTGAAACTATCTTTGAACCATATGTACATGCCTGGGAGTTTTTGAGTCATAAAGACAGAGATTAAGAAACTTCTGCTTGGCCCAGCAATGCTCCTAAATCACTCTGTGCCTCTGTCTAATAGACCCCTGGGAAAAGAAGGCCAGTTGTTGAGGGCTCAGCTACAAAACAGATTCACCTGCATGCCTTTACAAACATACTGATGGTAAGACCCTATTCCTGTAAAAATGTAATTACTATATCTTTTCTGGGGTGAAGCCCAGACATCACTAATTTTTGAAAGTTCCCCTGTTGATTCTAATATAAAGCCAGGTTTGAGAATTACTGTACCAGTGAAAAGGCTGAAATTCTTCATGGAACGCTTCCAAGTGCTTCGATTATATGGGACTTTACTTATTTCACGGCAGTGGGGAAAGCGAGAGCATGTAAATAATTTATGTCATGTAGAAAAGACCTGCTTCCCTTTCCTGATGAGGATAAAGTTGTCCCACCAGACTGCAGCCAGTAAGACAATAGCCCCAGATTAACCAATGGAAACAACCAAGGAGAAACTCTTCCCCTGCCCACCTCTTTCAGCCGGCATTTGTTTGCTCTTATGTATACCTCAGTATAATTAAGAAGATAAAATGATTTTTAATTTACATATAAATTCTCCACAGCCACTGTGGGCCTTTGACAAACAAAAAGAGCATTTATTAGTATAACAAAACAAGTACTACATAAAAATTTAAATGCATGTTTTCAGGCACTCTTTACATAGTAATGAAAAGAGGAAGGACAATAAATGCAACAAAATTGATTGCCTTGAAGTATGAGGATCTAAGGGTAGGAGAGAGACAGAGACGGGATCTGAGAATTGGGAAGAAAAGAAATAAAACTGCAGATGTTTAACCTTGGGAGGCAAGCCTCTTTCACCCTAAAAAATGCCTTTGCACAAAATAAAGTCCCCCTTTCCTCCAAAATTCAGCCCCATATGCCTCCTCAGCAAACACCTTTTTTTTCAGTGAACATACCAAAAAGCCCAGATGGAAAGTGACCCCCTGCCTGGTGTCCACTGAGCCCCACCTCACTCCAGCTCTCATATTTGGGGAGCTCTCTCTGTAGGACTCATAATTACATGACTCTCACCCATGAGCAAGAAATCAGGCACATAGATTAGACCCTTGATTAAGCAACAGGAAAGCCAAATTTATAAACATTCCTCAGTTCCACACTGCACTTTTCTGTAAGAAACATAGTAAGGTGCTGAATAAATATTTGTGAACTAAACAAATGTATTACATAATGTTTAATGACTTGTTGGAAGTGAATGGGCAACTCAGGGCAGCTCTCAACTAAAGCCAATACGGTGTCAAAGGAAGTTTGATACCATCAGCACAGTTATTACCAAGGAGATATACCTTAGAAACAATATTCATAGAAAAGCATGAGGAAGATGTAAAGATGTCATTTCCATGGCTTTTTTCAACTGATATCTTCAACTATCCAATGAAACGGGTGTATTTGTTACCTCAATTTCACTGATGAGAAAATCAAAGCCAGAGAGGTCAAATAATATAATTAAGGTTCCATGATATATAAATGGGGAAGCCTGAAGCCCAGTTCAGATAACAGGACTCCAGAGTCCACGTGCTTAACCAACAAACCTCCCATTCTCCACCCACAAAGGGCAAGATGATAAAGCAACTGAAGAAGTATGTGTGGGTCCCACTGCAATTTCTCTCTTATGGTGTACCTCCCTTTTATCTCACACCCTAAGCCACCTGGGATAACAAGATGCTTACTGACTCACAAAAAGTTGAGGAATGTCTTACTCACAAAGGCATGCAATTCCCTTGCTTGGGGATTTTTAATACAAGAAAGATAATTACTACTTCACAGAATGCTGATCTGGCAAAGCCCCTGGAGGCTGTTCAGTCCAGACCTCTCACATAATATTGGGGAAACCAGTTTGCAGTGATATAAAGCGATTTGTCTTGTCACAGAGCTTGTCAATGACGGAACCAAAACTCAGGACTATTTTGCCTTAACTTTTACTCTTTTTAGTATATCATGCTACTCTACTTCCCTCTAGAATGTCTACACGAATACAGACTTGTTGACCTTATGTCTTGATAAATAAAGACTTGGTGACCTCATTAACCTTTTCCTGGATCATTTGGCCCCAAGAAATTCTGCTTCCCTGATCTATACCAAATTTGTCATTAACATACCAAAATAATTTTCTCTTCCTGTAGGAAGCAAGGACTCTTCTTTCCCTTTCTCTCAACCCCATAATCTGTAACATATGGAAAATGCTCTAGGTCTTATCATGCAAATGCAGTCGTTAAAAAAGAAATTGAGTTTAGCCTGCAGTATTACTTTGGCTTCTAACTTAGATGGATCCCTGTGCTATATGTTTTTTTTTTTAGAGGGAGGGAGATAAATGGCAGGTGCCCATTTTTTTGTGATGAAGTCAAATTTCTTCGTAAAAATTGGGAAGAAATGAAACAAAAAAAGATAACTAAGCTTTCTATAAATAAACCAAAAGTTTTGGAATTTTACACAATATTTGGTCACTTAAGTCCTCATTTATCATCATCATTGGAAGTTAGTAACACCAACTGCCAATTTGTGCTATCACAAGCACTGCTTTTTATCTGATTCACGGTCTTCCTTACTTTTTACTCCAAATGCACCTTCACCGTCACCACCCCACTACTTGTATTTCCACCTGTGACTCTGTGCAACCAAAAAGAAAAGGTTAAGACTTATTGTTGGAAAAATCAGCTTTGAGAAGCAACAGTTCAGGATTGCAGACATGGAGATTAAGGAAAGCAAATGCTAGGGTTTACCTTGGCAGTGATTAAAAGAAAGTAATCACTTACACTGCCTGAAGATACCAAATTGACGTTATTTGAATGCTTTGACTTCTTACACCCAGAACTGGATATTTATTCAAAATAAATCAAATTTTATATTTGCTATTGTTTAGCTATTTTTATATTTTGCAAAAAGAAAAATTTCATAAGTTACCACATAGAACATGATAAATTTTCTGGTGAGGACATTTTAGTACAAACTTTTTAATTGTCAAAATATTTGAAAACTGCTCAAATTGATCTCAAAGAAACAAAGACACACAATTTCTAGATTTTTTGGGGATTTGGGATTTTTTATTAATCTATGACAAATTTATTACATTTAAAAATTCTCTGTTGCTTAATGTGAAATTTTTTGAAATTAAAATAAAGTTTGTCTTATTAAATATGAACAAAGGTTAAAATTTGTCCTACAAGATGGACCACAAAAAAAAAAAAAAAAGGTGATTTTTTAATTTGCATTACCGTATCAAAGGCTCTGGTATTTCTGTAGTAAAGGTATAACAAGAACAACAAAAACTTTTGTATTTTGCCCATTTTTTGATGAGGTTGTTTGTTTTTTTCTTGCTGATTTGAGTTCTTTGTAGACTCTGGATATTAGCCCTTTGTCAGATGTACAGTTTGTGAATATTCTCTTCCATACTGTACATTGTCTATTCAGTTTGCTGATTATTTCCTTTGCTGTGCAGAAGCTTTTTAATTTGATTAAGTCCCATTTATGTATTTATTTTTATTTCTGCATATTATGGGGGTACAAATATTTAGGTTATGTTGCCTTTGCCCCCACAACCCCCACCTTTCGGGTCTTAGTCATATATTCCTTGCCTAGGCCAATGTCTAGAAGAGTTTTTCCTATACCTTCTTACAGAATTTTTATGGTCTCATCCTTTATATTTAATTATTTTATCCATCTTCAATTAATTTTTATATATGGCTAGTGACAGAGGTCCTATTTCATTCTTCTGCATGTGGATATCCAATTTTCCTAGCACCATTTATTGAATAGGGCTTCCTTTCTCCAGTGTATATTATTGTCTGCTTTGCCAAAGATCAGCTGATCATAGCTATATGGTTTTATTTCTGGTTTCTCTATTCTGTTCCATTGATCTATGTGCCTACTTTTTTATCAGTACCATGCTGTTTTGGTTACTATATCCTTGTCATTTTCCTTGTTAGCTCACACTGTAAACAAAATTTATGGCTGAGAACTTGGTATTTTCCTAGGAAACATCACATAATATTATTCAAATCTCAACTAACAGCTCACAATGATGTCCATCAGAATTGGTTGAGATATTTTATTTTTCTTTCTTTCTGAACAGGCAAGGTATAAATCAGGAATGAGTAAGCAATCATAACTCTGATTTAAACAAAGATCTGACAGAAACAAAAGTTTAACCATGCAAAGGCAAAGCAGAATATCAAGCTACTGGCATCTAGAATTACAATGTGGAACAAGTAAATACTGTTTCATGGAAAATAAATACTGTTTGCTGAGACTTAGGGCATTACAAAAACAGGAGACTGTCAACTCATCTGTTAATTTCAGTTCATGGTTTCATGTGACATTTCTTTTTCCCCCAAATACCTATTCTGCAAATGGTTTTCAAGAAAATAAAGAAAACAAGTCATGGAAATAGACGAGCTCTGAAATTGCAACCTTTCCCACCTCTGTACACCCCTTTCACCCTCTTCCACACTCACTCTTCACTACCCTGCAGTTGTCAATTCCTAGGTAAGTTGGTGCTTGGAAACCACAGATGAGCTCTCATGCTTTCTTTGGGCTCATTAATATCAATTCCAACATTTATGATTTCCAGGCTGATGAACGACACAAAATAAGTTGTCCTTGAGTATACTAACTCCAAAGGATATTTCTTACTACTATCATTTTCTGGCTCAAGAGAGAGAAAGATCAGATTCTATGCATACCATCAGATCATTACAGAACATTTCAAAACACAACCCATGCAGAAATTCTCACATGATCCAATGTCTCCTTGGGATACAATTTTAGATGTTCTTTAAACAGTAACAATTTGATACACACTCAGAGACCAGAAGTCTTCATCATGACAAACTTTATTCTGTAAATATAAGCCCCCTTTCTTTAGCTGAAAGAAAGGCCAATGTTCCAGGACCTAGCAGCAATTTACTGCATTCATTACAAAAACTAGGCTGGCAGATAAGAATTTTAGGGCTTGGACGCTATAACCTACATACCTACATAAATGCATCTTGTTTCTCCAAAGACTTCTGGTTCCTAGTGATTAATCATAAATGCTTACCTCTCTCCTTTATCTCTCACAGTTGTCTTACTGGTCTATGTAGACCCCCAGGAGAGCACCCCCATGGTTGGAGCCTCATGGTTGGTGAAGATCAGAAACCATCTTATTGCCAAAGAAATAAATCTTCCTGTTTAATACTTCCTTCCCCACAGCATCTACCAGTAAGATCCACTGGCTCATAGGTCACCAAACACAGCATTAGACTATCTATCTTGACTTAGAATTCTCTCTGCATTCTCAGCTCACAAAATACTGCCTAAGCCCAAGTAAAACCTACCAGGATCCTCCAGCCCTGGGCTCCAAGATGAAAAGTGGCTTACCCTAAGACGTCCAGATATTAAGGGTTAGATGTGAGAGTTGATCACCACTCTAACTCCAAAGACCATGTATACTTTTAACTGGTTCAGTGAACAGTAAGACTTGGTGTTGGGTTTAGTAAGAGGCAGAGTTGGGATCCTAACCTTGGCACTCTGAGCTCAGAGGCCACACCCCAATTTGCTACCTCAGGGCTGTGGTCTCCAGAGAATGTCCTAGAGAGGCCGTCAAACCAGCTAGTGACATCACATTCACTCACATGATTTCCCCTCTTCAGATCTACTACTGAGATGGTGACGGGGAGAATTCATTCCATCAGGCTGCCTCAAGTGAATGCCTCCAACAAAGTGAAGACCTAACTGGCAGTTGCAAACCCTTATTTAGGGCATGACTCAGTCAGGGAGTTACTAGGAAGTTAAATTCAAACCTCAGTCAAGCATAAGTATCAAAGGTTTTATCACATTGAAAAGTGATAACTTGTCTTCACTGTGCCATGTTCGCAAGACAAAAGCGTCAAGTAAAGAGCTCCTCTTGCTTTGGATCCTAGAAACCCACAGATTCTAAACAACAGCCAGGTATTCTCTGGAGCAGAGAAACAGCTCCTTTTCTCAATGAAAGTACTAGAAATAATGCAGGACCAGATCATATTTTAAATCACAGCTACAGTGTCTACTTTCATCTGTGTAGTTTTTAGCGATGTTAATTCCCATGTCTGTGATTACAAACAGCTATAGGGAAGATTTTAAAAGTTTCCTCAGAAACGTCCTGAGGGATTTTTGTACCATCATTGCTAATTTAGCCAGAGCGTAGGTCATCAATACAGCAGTGAATCCCTTGAAAATGTTTTAATCCCTCCTCACCTCCCAGGACGACTTCATTTCATCTGCACAATCTTCTTAGTTATTGTATCAATGCGTCTAGTAATTAGCCTTTCTAGTAATTACAGTGCTCCAAATTTATTTATTTAATGACAACAGTTTAAATAAGATATACCTCCTCAAGGCTACATTTTATACAGTCTTGCTTTTGCTTAGTTTTGCAATTTTCCTATGCGTTTTTATTGTTCAAACTCATAATACCATAAAAGAACTTCAGTTCATACTCTCTTAAAGAAATCCTTCACTGCTCTGCATTTTCACAGGCTTTTATATAGTCTTTTATTATGGCAATCACAATCTGCCTCACTGTAGAGTTATTCATGTACATCTTATCGTCTCTACCAGACTACACCCTCTTTGAAAATATCCTGGGAATTGTTTATCACCTTAGCCTTCGCCATGTCTAGAGCAAAGCTGGACACATGGGGCAAATGTATCCATCCTTGTTCAATCAGAATCCATAAATACGATAATGTAACAGTCAACAACTGTTGGTCATCAGTCATCATCTAAACAACTTTAAACCATAGAAAAATTATAGTTTAATAATTAAATTTCAAACCTTAGGTCAGCCTTATGTTTGAGCTCCTGTTTGAGCACTTACTGTGAGATCTTGGTTTAGCAATCCTCCATGTCATGCCTCAGTTTCTTCTTTAGTAAAATGGGACTATACATAGGACATGGTAAGTCATGATATGTTGGGTTTCTGTAAGAATTAAATGTTATATTGCCTCTAAAGCTTCCCTGTGGCTTTCAATACCTATTTAAAGTTGGCTATTCTTTCTTCAGTTAAAAACAAAAGACCAAAAACAAACTCTACATTTCCTCCCACCTCCTCCTTTTCTTTCCTCTCCACCTCTCTCTCTCTCTCCCTCTCTCTCTCTCTCTCTCACACACACACACACACAAACACACACACACCCCACAGAGGTCTATGTGGCTGTCAACAAAGACAGGCTAGGTTATGCTGCAATAACAACTCTCAAATCCAGGGGGCTTAACCCATCAGCCAGGGCTCTGCTCAACCTTATTCTCAATGTCAGAATAAGCTTCCTCTAGGTAGCTCCTAAGGTCTGGCAGAGAATGAGCAGCACTACACTTCAGTTTGAGTGGGGAAAGAAGACCTGCCAGGCCCTTGTCTGGCCTCTTTAGATAAGGAACTGTGATAAAGAGGAAGCTATTAATTCCTGGCTCCTGTTCTGGTCCATGCCTAGCCCTGCGTTCAATGTGTGATACTGATGGATTTTGAGAAAACATCTTTTCTCCTTTCAAATCTCCTCCTACTTCCTGGGGAGGTTTCTCTGCCCAGTTTGAAAGAGGACTGTGTTCATACAAATAGCCAGCCAGCCCACAGCCAACTACACCATTCTTTGTTTTTACTCCTTATTCTGGGAGACTCTGGGCTCAGCTATGTGGGCTTCAAAGCCTGACCCTGTCGTTTACTAGCCATAACATTTAAATTTAGTTTACTGAATCTCACTATGATGACACCAAATCTGGAGATTTCAATAAAGTTAGATCCCTATATTCACATAGGCTCAAAAAGTACACTCCTAGTTCTTTATTTATTAACAGAGAAATAAGTAATTCTGTTAGCTCTAGTAAATTCCTTTATCTCTGAGCCTCATCTGTAAAATGGGAATAATATATTACTAGTACCTCATGGAGGTCTTATAAGGAATATAAGCTTTATTTAAAATAGTAAATAACAGAACCTGCATGCCCAAGAGTACAAAATTAGTTTTGGTATAATAAATTAATACGATATTAAAAAAATAACAAAATATAATTATTTGATACTACAGAATGACTGTATTTGATAAGTGGCTGTTGAAAGGAAGCTACAAATCAGTATTACAGTATGCGGCCATTTTTTGTTAAAATATGCATTGATTGACTGATTAATTAGGCATCATCACAAAAGAAGTGGCTCATGATTTCATGGATTTTTACAAGTTGAATCTGATTAATTTAGCTGCAATAATTCTCTCTGTTCTCAAGTGGGGCAAGGCGTTCTGTTGGCTAAAATCCATAATATTCACGCAGCAGCATCTGCAGCAAAAGAATCAGGAAATACAGCTGGAACCAGAAATCCAGAACAAGAAACAAATTGAGCAAAGGTTTAGGAAAAAAATGCAAATGCTTGTGGAGCCCAGTGAAAAATACCCAGGAGAGAACCAGGAAAGCGTGAGACCTGAGGGTGAATAGCACCAGGCTCCACCAATGGGATGAGCCCTTCTAAGGATGTTTTAAAAATCATGGGTGGGGTGGGGAGGATGGAGGGACATCCATTTGAAGTCTAGAGCAATAAATATATTGAATATAGATATCAGGGATGATTTCTGTGTTTTAAATTTGCATGCCACTTTTTGATCTAGAGTTTATCAAATGAATTTTATCTCACATTAATCTGATGGGTTATGTGGAGCAGATATGATCAGGCCCATTTACAGATGGGGAAATGTCATATGCTACGTCACCCCACAGTGATAAAAACCATAGCAATCTCTGCCGGCACAGGGAGAAACACCTGAGCTGGCCTGAAAAGGCTTTACAGCCCCTGGAGGCTTTGATACCCTGCAGGTTTTGTCTCCGCCCACTGAGGTGATGAGGAGAGATGGGAAGGGCATTCACTTTATCCAATTGGCGAATATTTATCTTACACACACTGAGGGGCAGGTGCTGGCCTGAATACTTGATTTTCCTGGCCTGGTTCAGGCCCCCTCATGGTTCCCCAGGACCATAGCAAGGGCTGTGTTGCCCTGGACAACCCGCTGTCCACTCAGCCCTCCAGCCAGGAGGGGCCAGTGAGGAAGGCCCCCCCCAGTCAGAACCCAGGGTTCTCATGCATCAGGGATCCTTGCTCTGACGAGGCAGCCACACATCCACCTTCCCGTTCTCTCCATCTTTTTGCTGGCCTTGAAATGGGGTTAATCTCTGGCAGGAAGCAGACTTGAAATCTTAGTTATTTACCCCAATGAAGCCAGAATAAGAATCAAAGGAACACGGAGCATTGGAAGCAATCTTACAGTTTCAGACTTCTTCAGAAAGGGAGGCCTGGAAGGATAAATGGCTTGCTAAGGCCACAAGCTAGTAAACAAGCAGCCCCTTCCCAGTATCCTGTCAATATATTTGCTTTCTCCACCCTGCCCCCACCAAGAACACAGTGCACTGAGAGGCACTGACCCTTTCAAAGGCAGCCCCAGGAACAAAGGACTCTTTACTTAAAATGAAAATGCTTGTTAGGAAAGTGGAAGAAGCTGCTTCCAGGCTTGCCCTCCAAGGCATAATGGACCCCTGGCTGCGCCATAAGAGGTGGAGAAGCGTTAAACATGAAGAAAATGTGATCTTTAAAAAGCTCCCCGGTCAACTGTTATTTTAACATTTATTTCTAAATGCAGTTTAACCACTCAGCACTAACAACTGCAATCGAAGCATGTAAAATGCCTGCTCCTGTCAACGGGAAATACAGTGGGTATCCACAGTCTCACATCCTCAGATTCAACCAAAACGGCAGACAAAACATTCAGGAAAAACAAGCAAAAACTTATGCAGCAAATAATATGAACAAAAAATAGCTTATAACAACTATTTACATAGCAGTTGCATTGTATTCGGCATAGTAAGTAATCTAGAGATGATTTAAAGTATACAGGTGGATGTGCATAGATTACATGCAAATACTGTTCCATTTTGTATCAGGAAGTTGAGTATCCTCAGATATTGGTATCCAAGATGGTTCTGGAATGAATTCTCCGTGGATACCAAGGGACAACTGTACAGGTTTTGTGGGAAGGGGGCAGTAGTGGGTGCTTCATGGGCCTTAAATGTCAATTCTCAAAAATGAGCTGCAGAAGAGTTTATCTGCTGACTGTGGGACACTAAAGATGAGTTGATGTTGCATCTACAGCTAAACCTGAAATATGAGGGACAAGAAAGAAAGTGAGGGAAGGAACAGAAGGAACATAAACAGAGAAAATGTGATGTGCTTATTACATCAGGAGGGTTATGAAGATAGTTGTAAGGCTGGTGGTGGGCACCCCTCCCCTCCCTAAAGAAAAAAAGAAGCCCATGAGTCCCGCCCTAAAGGCTGTAACAAAGACCTCTCTACTTTGGGCACCGAAACTTCACGCGCTGAAGAGAAACCCCTATCCCCCAACTCCAAACCCTTTATAAGTCTGCTCAACACTTCCGGGGGGTGGGTGCGGGACTTCTCTGGCCCCCTTTCTCAGGACGAGTGAATCCTTCCCGGGAGCACTTTCTTTCCTCCTCCCCCAATAAAGCTTTCTTGCTTGCCCTTTACACTCTGCTAGTCTTTCTTTCTCTGCCGCTGCCCATCCAAAACCCTTACAATAGTGAGCAGTTGTTCCCATGCAATGCAAAGTCTTGTGCCTTAATTCAAAAGTCTGACTGTAAAATATGACGCAGTTTTAAAAATTTCTCTCCAAAGAATTTCCAAAGGTGTAATGTTATATAATTCTCACCACAACAGAGAGAGATGAAGCAGTTTTTATTAAAATATTATTTTCCCTTAAAAAGACAGTCCACGGTGTACAATATGACTTGCCCAAGGTCACTCAGTGAGACGGTAGCAAAGCTGGGATTCACACCCAAATCTCTTGCCTCCCAGCCCTGGGCTCTTTCCCTAGAGCCTGGCAAACTATGGCCCTGGGCCAAGTCTGTACACAGCCTATATTTGTAAACAAAGTTTTATTGGAACACAGCCAGTCTATAGCTGATTCAGACCTTCAACAACAGAGTTAAACAATTATGATAGAGACCAATCTAAAATATTTACGAACTGGCTCCTTACAGAAAATTTGTATTGATCGCTGCTGTGCGCCCAGCTCACCCCTTCCAAAGTCATAGCAAGGCCTTTGAAACCAGAGGTTCACCTCTGATAACGGCTCAAGGGGTGATTCGCCCTGTTACATCAATTTTAAAATCTATTATAACCCACACATCCTCTGTGGAGCGACTTGTTTGTAAACTTGTCTTAAGTTTCTTCAGCCTCAGCTCATGAATTGAGCCAAGCACTTATTATATCCAAGGGGCAATTTGTACTACTTACATTTCATTCCTTCAATAATTATAGCTCTAAAAAGATACTTTTTATTTAGCCATTTATATGACTCATGATTCCATAGATCTGACTCTAGCACCCTCGCACCTGGCACATCCATCTTCCCAGCCTTCAACCCCGTCACTCCCCCACTTCCCCTCATCAACGCCATGGCTGAGCTGCTGGTCTCTCACTCAGGACTCTTTCGCTGTGCCTCCCTTGCAGAGTGGAAGACTTTCTCACTCAGCTGCATAAGGCGAGGCACCATGCCATTTTCCCAGAGATTCAGATATTTTAGCACCAGGGGCCTTGGGTGCTCTTCCTCATTGGGAGGCCAGAGAAAAGGAGGAAATCAAGGGAAGCTAGAAGAGAAGATAAAATAGAAAGAGAAAAGGAGTAAAAACAGAGAAGGGGAAATTTTTCCATAATTATATATTAACTGTCACGTTTTCGTCTGTTTTTCCACCAGACTGCTAGTTCAACGCAAGAAGGGCCCATACCCGGCTTTGTTCACCAACTTTCTACCCCGGAACAGTGCCTGAGACATAGTAGGCACTCAATGAATACAAGCTGAAAATAAATAAAGTTAAGCAGAATCATGTTTTGCTAAGGATTGAGAAGGGTAAATTTAGCCTCAAATACATGTTTTTGCCAGCAGTTACAACCATTGTATCTGCCAGTATTGCCTTTTTCTTAAAAAAAAAAAAAAA
>RJWJ010037921.1:0-15266 GCA_004363605.1 Indri indri
GCTTTTTCTGAGAGCATGAAAGCGTTTGTATCTGCAAGGGTATTCGCCCTAAAAGTCTATTACTTATACTGAAAAGAATTCTGCTCTCTTAGGTCTGTTTCACTACAAAGTATACACACTGCTTTCTTTCCTAAAGTTGTGCTACCCTTTAACTTGGGACATGTGTAGCTGCTTTTTCTGAGAGAATGCATGCGTTTCTTTCTGTATCACGATTCGGCCCTTAAGCTTCATACTTACAAGGAAAACTCTTCTGCTTTCTAAGCAGTGCTGGACTGCAAACCATCCCCTCAGTTTTCTTTCCCAAAGTTGTGCCATCGTGCAAATTGGGCCATTTCTACAGGCTTTCTCTGAGAGAATGAAAGCTTTTATATCTGCAAGGGTATTCGCCCTAAAAGTCTACTACTTATACTGAAAAGAATTCTGCTTTCTTAGGTCTGTTTCACTACAAAGTATACACACTGCTTTCTTTCCTAAAGTTGTGCTACCCTTTAACTTGGGACATGTGTAGCTGCTTTTTCTGAGAGAATGCATGCGTTTCTTTCTGTATCACGATTCGGCCCTTAAGATTCATACTTACAAGGAAAACTCTTCTGCTTTCTAAGCAGTGCTGGACTGCAAACCATCCGCACATTTTTCTTTCCCAAATTGTGCCATCGTGTAAATTGAGCCATTTCTAGAGGCTTTCTCTGAGAGAATGAAACCGTTTATATCTGTAAGGGTATTCACCCTAAAAGTCTATTACTTATACTGAGAAGAATTCTGTTTTCTTAGGTCTGTTTCAGTATAAAGTATACACACTGCTTTCTTTCCTAAAGTTGTGCTACCCTTTAACTTGGGACATGTGTAGCTGCTTTTTCTGAGAGAATGCATGCGTTTCTTTCGGTGTCACAATTCGGCCCTTAAGCTTCATACTTACAAGGAAACCTCTTCTACTTTCTAAGCAGTGCTGGACTGGAGACTATCCCCACAGTTTTCTTTCCCAAAGTCGTGCTATCGTGCAAATTGGGCCATTTCTAGAGGCTTTCTATGAGAGAATGAAATCTTTTATATGTGTAAGGAGGTTCGCCCTAAAAGTCTATTACTTATACTGAAAGGAATTCCTTTTTCTTTTGTCTGTTTCACTACAAACTATACAGACTGCTTTCTTTCCTAAAGTTGTGCTATCCTTTAACTGGGGACATGTGTAGCTGCTTTTTCTGAGAGAATGCATGCGTTTCTTTCTGTATCACGATTTGGCCCTTAAGCTTCATACTTACAAGGAAAACTCTTCTGCTTTCTAAGCAGTGCTGGACTGCAGACTATCCCCACAGTTTTCTTTCCCAAAGTCGTGCTATTGTGCAAATTGGGCCATTTCTACAGGCTTTCTATGAGAGAATCAAAGCGTTTATATCTGTAAGGATATTCTCCCTAAAAGTCTATTACTTATACTGAAAGGAATTCCGCTTTCTTTGGTCTGTTTCACTACAAACTATACAAACTGCTTTCTTTCCTAAAGTTGTGCTGTCCTTCAACTTGGGAGATGTGTAGCTGCGTTCTCTGAGAGAATGTATGCGTTTGTTTCTGTAACGTAGTTTGTCCTGTAAGTTTCATATTCTAATGAAAACTCTTGTGCTTACTAAGGCGTGCTATACTGCAAACTATCCCTGGGGTTTTCGTCTCCAAAGTTGTGGTATCATGTAAATTGTGCCATTTCTAGAATCTTTCTCTGACAGAATGAAAGCATTTATATCTGTAAGTGTATTCGACCAAAAAGTTTCATTCTTATACTGAAAAGACTTCTGCTTTCCTAGGTCTGTTTCACTACAATGTATACCCCTTGCTTTCTTTCCTAATGTTGTGCTATCCCTTAACTTGGGGTATTTCTAGCGGCTTTCTCTGAGAGAATGTATGCGTTTGTTTCTGTAATACCATTCGGCCTGTAAGTTTCATGCTTATAATGAAAACTCTTCTGCTTTCTGAGCAGTGCTGGATGGCAAACTATCCCCACAGTTTTCTTTCCCAAAGTTGTGCTGTCGTGTAAATTGGGCAATTTCTAGACCCTTTCTCGGAGAGAATGAAAGCATTTGTCAGTGTAACTGTATTCGGCCTAAAATTTTAATCCTTACAGTGAAAAGACTTCTGCTTTCTTTGGTCTGTTTCATTGCAAACTATCCCCCCTGCTTTCTCTCCTACAGTTGTGCTATCCCTTACCTTGGGCCTTGCCCAGCTGCTTTCTCTGAGAGAATGTATGCTTTTGTATTTGTAACCCCATTCGGACTATAAGTTTCATACTTATAATGAAAAGAGTTCTGCCTTCTAACGTGTGTTTGAATACAATCTATACAAACTGCTTTCTTTTCCAAAGTTGTGCTATTGTGTAAATTGGGCCATTTCTAGAAGCTTTCTTTGACAGAATGAAAGCGTTTGTATGTGTAACTTTATTCCAACTAAAAGTTTCATCCTTATAATGCAAAGACTTCTGCTTTCTTAGGTCTGCTTCAATACAAACTCTACCTACTGCTTTCTTTTCTTACCTTGTGCCGTCCCTTAACTTGAGCCATGTCTAAACACTTTCTTTGAGAGAATGTATGCTTTTGGATCTATAACCCGATCTGGCTACAAGTTTCATACATAACATGAAAAGACCTCTGCTTTCTAAGTAGTGTTTGACCGCAAACTATACCCACAGTTTTCTTTCCCAAAGTTGTGCTGGCTTCCTAAGTGGGCCATTTCTGGAAGATTTCTCTGAAAGAATGAAAGCGTTTGTATCTGCAACTGTATTAGGACTAAAATTGCATCCTTGTAATGAAAGGACTTCTGCTTTTATAGGTCTGTTTCACTACAAACTATGGTGACTGCTTCCATTCCCAGTGTTGTGGTATCCCTTAACTTGGGCCATCTGTAGCCGCTTAATGTGACAGAACGTATGCGTTTGTATGTGTAACACTGTTCGGCCTGTTTCACCTTTATAATGAAAAGATTTCTGCTTTCTAAGGCATGTTTGACTACAAAGTATACTCCATGCTTTCTTTCCCAAAGTTGTGTTATCCTGTAAATTGGGCCACTACAAGAAGCTTTCTCTCAGAAATGAAAGTGTTTGTATCTGTAACTGTATTCAGCCTAAAATTTCATTCTTATAATGAAAAGACTTCTGGTTTCCTAGGTCTGTTTCACTACAAACTACACCCACTGCTTTCTTTTTTTAAGTTGTGTTATCACTTAACTTGGGACATGTCTAGCAGCGTTCTCTGAAATAAAGTATGCGTTTGTATCTGTAACCCCATTAGGACTATAAGTTTCATCCTTATACTGAAAAGATTTCTGCTTTCTTAGGTCTTTTTCACTACAAACTATACCCACTGCTTTCTTTCCCACGGTTGTGCTCTCCCTTAACTTGGGCCATATCTAGCTGCTTTCTCTGAGAGAATGTATGCGATTGTATCTGTAACCACATTAGGCCTATAAGTTTCATACTTATAATGAAAAGACTTCTGCTTTCTAAGTTGTGTTTCACTACAATATATACCCACACTTTTCTTTCCCAAAGTTGTTCTATCCTGTAAATTTGGCCTTTTCTAGAAGGTTTCTCTGAGGGAATGAAAGCGTTTGTATCTGTGACTGTATTCAGCCTAAAAGTTTCTTTCTTATAATGAAAAGACTTCTGCTTTCTTAGGTCTGTTTCAATACAAAGGATAGCCTCTGGTTTCATTCCAACACTTGTGCTATACCTTAACTAGGGCCATGTCTAGCTGTTTTCTCTCAGAGAATGAAAGTGTTTGTACCTGTGATTATATTTGGTCTAAAAGTTTCTTTCTTATAATGAAAAGACTTCTGCTTTCTTAGGTCTGTTTCACTACAAACGATAGCCACTGGTTTCATTCCCACAGTTGTGCTATCCCTTAACTAGGGCCATGTCTAGCTGTTTTCTCTCAGAGAATGAAAGTGTTTGTACCTGTGACTATATTCGGCCTAAAAGTTTCTTTCTTGTAATGAAAAGACTTCTGCTTTCTTAGGTCTGTTTCACTACAAATGATACCCGTTGCTTTCATTCCCACAGTTGTGCTATCCCTTAACTTGGGCCATATCTGGCTGCTTTCTCTCAGACAATGTATGCGTTTGTATCTGTAATCCCATTCACCTATAAGTTTCATACTTGTAATGAAAAGACTTCTTCTTTCTAAGGTGTCTTTGACTACAATCTATACCCACTGTTGTCTTTCCCAAAGCTGTGCTATCCTGTAAATTGGGCCATTTCTAGAAGCTTTCTCTGAGACAATGAAAGTGTTTGTATCTGTAACTGTATTTGGCCAAAAAGTTTCAAACTTCTAATGAAAAGACTACTGCTTTCTTAAGTCTGTTTGCCTCTAAACTATACCCACTGCTTTCTTTTTTTAAGTTGGGCTATCCCTTAACTCGGGCCATGTCTAGCTGCTTTCTCTGAGAGAATGTGTGCATTTGCATCTGTAACCCCATCAGACTATAAGTTTCATACTTATAATGAGAAGACTTCTGCTTTCTAAGGTGTGTTTGACTACAAACTATAGCCACTGCTTTCTTTCCCATAGTTGTGCTCTAATGTAAATTGGTCCAATGTAGAAGCTTTCTCTGAGAGAATGAAAGCGTTTGTATCTGTTACTATATTTAGCCTAAAAGTTTCATCCTTATAATGAAAGATTTCTACTCTCTACAGTCTCTTTGACTGCTAAAGTATACCCACTGCTTTCCTATTTTAAGCTGTGCTATCCCTTCTCTTGGGCCAGGTCTATCCGGTTTCTCTGAGAGAATGTATGCGTTCGTATCTGTAAACCCATTCAGACTGTAAGTTTTATACTTATAGTGAAAAGACTTCTGCTTTCTAAGGAGTGTTCTCCTGCAAACTATACCCACTGCTTTCTTTTTTTAAGTTGGGCTATCCCTTAACTTGGGCCATGTCTAGCTGCTTTCTCTGAGAGAATGAAAGCATTTGTATCTGTAACTGTAATCAGCCTAAAAGTTTAATTTTCATAATGAAAAGACATTTGCTTTCTTAGGTCTGTTTCACTACAAACTATACCCATTGCTTTCTTTCCTTAAGTTGTGCTATCCTTTAGCTTGGGCCATGTCTAGCCGCTTTCTCTTAGAGAATGTATGCATTTAGATCTGAACAGCATTCGGACTGTAAGTTTCGTACTTATAATGAAAAGACTTCTGCTTTCTAAGGAGTGTTTGACTGCAAACTATACCCACTGTTTTCTTTCCCAAATTTGTGCTGTCCTGTAAGTTTGGCCATTTCGACAAGCTTTCTCTGAGAGAATGAAAGCATTTGTATCTGTAACTGTATTCTTCCTAAAAGTTTCATCCTTGTAATGAAAAGACTTCTGCTTTCTTAGGTCTGTTTCACTGCAAACTATACCCACTGCTTTCTTTCTTACAGTTGTGCTATCGCTTAACCTTGGACATGTCTACCTGCTGTCTCTGAGAGAATGTATGAGTTTTTATCTGTAACACCTTTTGGACTATAAGTTTCATACTTATAATGAAAAGACATCTGCTTTCTAAGGTGTTTTTGACTATAAACTATACCCACTGTTTTCTACCCCAAACTTGTGCTATCCTGTAAATTGGGCCATTTCTAGAAGCTTTCTATTGAGTATGAAAGTGTGTGTAACTATAACTGTATTCAGCTTAAAAGTTTCATACTTATAATGAAAAGACTTCTGCTTTCTTAGGTCTGTTTCACTACAATCTACACCCACTGCTTTCTTTTCTTAAGTTATGCTCCCTTACCTTGGGCCCTGTCTGGCTGCTTTGTCTGAGAGAATGTGTCTGTTTGCATCTGTAACCCCATTTGGCCTATAAGTTTCATACTTATAATGAAAAGACTTCCTCTTTCTACGGTGTGTTTGACTAGAAACTATACCCAATGTTTTCTTTCCCAAAGTTGTGCTATCCTGCAAATTGGGCCATTTCTAGAAACTTTCTGTGAGAGAATGAAAGCTTTTGAATCTGTAACAGCGTTTGTATCTGTAACTCCATTCGGACCATAAGTTTCACAATTATAATGAAAAGACTTCTGCTTTCTTAGGTCTGTTCGATAACAAACTGTACCGTCTGCTTTCTTTCCTTACATTGTGCTATCCCTTAATGTGGGCCATGTCTAGCCTCTTTCTCTGAGAGAATGTATGTGTTTGTACCTGTGAGAGCCAGCCAGAAAGGCCCCAGTGGAGGGAAGCATTTTCTCCCAGCATAGTCTCTGCTTCTCAACCCTCCGGCCTCAGTCAGAGAAGGTAGGCGTGAGCTTAGGGAGGGCCAGAGGCCAAAGGCTTGGAGAACCGGCTTCCTGGCTTGCTCTGCACACGTGTTGCTGGCAGCAGGTGTTCCCGGTGAGGTGGTGGTTGCGTTCGGCTTCTGCATATGGGAGGGGTGGCTCACCACCTGTCGTGGAGGTCGTTCCTACACTTGCTGGTGTTTTGTGCTGCCCACAATTTCCCCAGGATGGAACCAACTCATGCCACCACGAAGCAGGAACCCCACGGAAAACGAATGACACCGGGCCCCACATCCATGGCAGACCTCCACCGAGGGCATTACTGCCAGCAAAGGTGACTTCAGGCCATCCACGGCCCACATGGCAAATGACTTGTTCATACCAGCCCACACACATACTCTGATTCTCTCTGTCTCTCTCTCTGTCTCTCTCTCGCTCTCTCGCTCTCTCTCTGTCTCCCTCTGATTCTGAAGCCACAGGCATCCAGTCAGGTCCTCATACTGTGGGGCTAGGGGCTCGGCGAGGAAGGACACCTGGGTAACGAGGGACAAACGGGCACATGGGCAGTCCAGCCTTCCAGGTCACAGGCATGATGACTTTGGACTGTAGGAGAGACTCACGTACACAGCCAGCAGGCGGGTGTGGGGCGGCGAGGGGTGACCTGTCCATGGATCCCATGTTGCTTCCTGGACACTGCGATGGAGGCTTCCTCACCCCACTGGGCCCTCCTCCTCATCACCTGGGAACCACGGAGACCCCTTGGCTACCACCCTGGAGAGCGCAGGCCAA
Source organism: Indri indri (assembly GCA_004363605.1). Taxonomy (NCBI): domain Eukaryota; kingdom Metazoa; phylum Chordata; class Mammalia; order Primates; family Indriidae; genus Indri; species Indri indri. The sequence goes on from RJWJ010037921.1 coordinate 7,016, forward strand.
AGCCAGACAGGGATGGGCCTGGCCTGGCTGCAGAGGGCTGTAGCCATAGGGACGTGCCACTAGGCAAGGGTGGCTATGATTGTGATGGCATATGGGGCATGTGCAGTACTAGTAGTATTGTACTACTAGTACTCACTACTAGTACTAGTACTTCAGGGCAAGAGGCGAACATTCCACCCCTCCTCCTGGGATCTGAGCCGACGTGAGACACTGGGGACAGGCGACGCCGTCATGGCGGCGGCGATGAAGTCTGGCGAGCGGGGAGGGGGCCCGCGGGGCACAGCGAGTTACCTGAGGCCCCGAGAGAAGGTGCCAGGTCACAGTTCACCGACTTGGATGTCCTGTGCCTACCTAGGAACGCGATCTCCGGGTACTGGCCAGGTGTCAATTGCCAGTGGGACATGTGATGTGTTGATGCCGTTGATTTTTAAATTCCCAGTCTCTGAACATTGGTAAAAATCCTAACCAAATGCATCTCCACTAAATATAACTTTCAGTGTGTGTTAAATTGTGTGCATGTCTGCATTAGAAGGGATATTTTGTTCAAGAATTGTTGTCTACTACCTTTAGTGCGTGTTCAATTCCATATCACACCAATAAAGCAGACATCACAGTAAGGTGTGTCACACAGAAAAAGAGGAAAAAAAAAAAAGAATGTGAAATAGACTTTCTATTATTTTATAGACATTGAAAGGCAAATAGTCTTGTAATTTCTTTCTTATTGTTCCAAATTTCAACTGATGATATTGTTAACATTTTTTGAAATTAAATTTATAGTATTAAAAAGATACCTGAATATAATTATAACAATGTTTGCTTCATTCGTCTGAAAATTCGACGTACCATGTGCTGCTATCTAACCTATCACAGATATTTCCGATTTTTTTATTTATGTATTTTGGAGGTGCTCCCACATTTTTCTCACTTAATGAAAAATTGTTCAACATGTTACACAATGAAGAATATCGATAATCCTGAAAATCGGAGTTCTCCAAGATGAGGCATAAATTTATTCTGTTTTTCTATGTTGCATCTTGGCTAAAAGAATTACATATATATGAAAGGGTAACTTTTATCTTACTACCCAAAGTTTTCATAAAGCCAATGGATTTACATTCAGAAAATTTTATGTAAGTTCCTCCTCTGGTATTTGGTAAGTATACACATTTGGACAAGTGTCTGGTGTACTTACATTAAAAAAACTGAAAACGTTGAGTTTTTCACTATATTAACTGATAACATGTCCATGAACATCTACATGCCTGACATGGGGTAGGTCTTCAAATTGACATGTGCTTGAAACAAAGCACAAACAAACAAACAAAAGCAAAAGTACATCTTAATATCGGTATTCAGGGGCAAAGGTGTTTGAAAATCCCATGTGAAAAACCCCATTATATGGCACAGATTGGGACCGTCCACGCTTCTCAATTATCTCTCCATTTTCTGATGCATCTATTGTTCAGCCTGTCTCATCGACACCCCTCTTTGTCTTTAACTTGCGCTCTATATCATGGAGAAAATTAATCTTGAGGTATTGATCTTTCTCCTTAAGTGGAAAATCCATGTACAGATCTTTATTTTGACATGTGCTTAGTTTAGGTGACCACTGCCTATCACTGGAAAACGTTACAACCTGTTGACTGGCGCCCCTACCTCCAGTCTGTTGTCTTCAAATCCCACATCACTAAAATCTAATCTTTGCCCTGTGACCACAGCGGTGTTTCAAAATGCAACTCTAGTTCTATCATTCCCTTCATAAAACTTGTAATAGTTCTCCATCGCCCTACAAATACAATCCGATCACTTAGCATAATATACAAGCCCTCTATTGATTGTCTTTTACTCTTTTTTCATCTGTAACCTCTTGTCCCTCCTGTGCAATATATTCAAGTAATTAACGTGCAGGGGCTAGAATGAGTTATACCATTTTTCTCCCTCATCTCGGCGTCTACTTATCCCTTTTGTACATTTTCATCTACTTAACTCTTACTTCTTCTTGTAGTGTTGGATTAAACATTTTTCCATTTTTAAAACTGGGTTCAGTGTCCCTCATATGTGTGACCACAGCGTCACCCATCTTGCTAGAACATATTCTGTACTGCAGTAGCCCATTTTCTGTTTTCTATCCTCCAACAGACAATAGAGGTTTGGAAGGCAGACACAGTATTTGATAAACATTTAGAGCTCAATAAATATTTGTGAATGAATAATGAGTTTGGGTTACACAGAAATAGGTACTTGGGCACTACTGTGCTTTCAGTCCTTATGAAAAATCTACCAGCACCGAACTTTCTTCTGAATAAGTTAATTAAGAAGGGGAGGAGAGGACGGATATATGCATACACAAAGGGTGCAATGCGCACCCTCCGAGAGATGGACATGCTTGGGACTGGGACTTGGGGGGAAGGGGGGGCAAGGGCAACATACGTAACCTAAACATCTGTACCCCTATAAACAACAAACAATAAAAAAGAAGAAGGTTTATGTTTGTTTTTGTACAAAATAGCAAAGTTTGACTTACTATTTGTTTTTAAGACATGTTTCTTGCAAAAATATCAAGTGTCTTACCATTCATATGACAGCTCAATTTAGCACTATCTGAAATTGCTGTTGAGCCGGGCAAAACTTTTAAATCCATTAAAAGTATAAAATGTTGACATATAAATTCCTTATAAACTCATACATAGAGTAAGAGAAATGGAATGTTTAGAAAAATAACAATTTCCCGAGAGTCCATGGGGTCCACTTCAAATGAGTTAATGTCTATAAGTACGCTACAGAAAAATTGGCTTATATAACTGCTTTATACAATTGAAATACTTTTGCAAATGGTCTAACTAGCAGTTGTAAAGTGTTATCTTCTTGGCCTCTTTAAAAATAAAATTGATTTCATTTTATAATTTTATTTTGGTTCAAAGCATCTAAAATTTTTCTTTGGTGTTTTGTTTTTCTGATAAACTTCACAATAAAACATAAACATATTTCAATATATTTGTATATCAATATGTATATATGTTAAACTATGTATATTCAATGTACGTGTATATATCATAAAGTTACTTTTTAGAATTAAGATAAAATTTGTTGACATCTTACTAATTTGACATTAAAATGTTTCTTGCAAAAGAAACTGACAAAGAAGTAAAACATAAATTTTGAGAACAAATATTAAACTTCTAATCTACTTGAAAGGCAGCCACATTATACAAAATCTAACACTTAGGATAAAATTTAGGAGCAAAATGTAGAAAACACAACCCACAGGGACTTATATAGGACTAATTTCCCACCCGCCCCCCAACAAGAAACTCAAAGGAAGGTGAATCATTGAATTAGTTTTCTAGTTTAATAAAGTCAGAATGAATGATTTCCCTTGCCTTTTCCTCATGATAACATGTTCATGTCAAGCTCCAGACAAAACATTCATCTTGAAGATCAGAGTGAAGTCACAAGCATTCAGTGAAGACATCTGGTGCTTTAACTGAGGAAGTAAAATCTTTCAGAGGGTCCTGAGATATGCTGATGCATCTCGTTGATAAGGATTGTTTCTTAGGTCACAGCTAGATGAAAATGAGATAAGAAAAGTAAGCATTTTTAACCTTTTTCAAGAGAATGCCTTTCACCTGTCAGCACAATTGCAGTATTTTAACCTTCTATATTCTCTCTCATGTTTTGCTTCATAAATAGAAAAATATCCTGGTGAATTAAAAGATGACTGGTGGAGACTATTGAACACATGAGACATGAGGAAAGGCAATGCCTGCTGCTGGGGCAGCAATCACTGGGGACACAGGATGAACCTCAGGTGAATGCACGCCCTCCCTACTGGCTACTATATTCCAGGTTGCTCACAGTAATCTGGTAGGGCTGGATGTCAGACTCCAGGAGTTGAGGAGATTTTAAGATACATAAAGAGGGACACCCTTGCTCCTCCCTTGGTAAGATTATGAGCTGCTATGCCATACTGTAACTCACTGCCAGCTTAGTTTTTACGGTTGATGGTAGCACCTATCCCTCCTTTGATGGAGGGGCTGAAATACACGCCCTTTGGATAGAGTAAGTCAGTGGAAAAATTCTCCACATGGACAATCATTGTTGTGAAAGCAACAGCCCTTCCAGGATATATCAAAGACCTTGGATCCAAATCTTGCAGCGGACCAAGACTGATTGTCTAAGGAGCTGAGCAATAATTTCTTTCAGTAGAGTGTTGCAGGAGGCCGATCTTCTTCCGAGAGGCCGGGGTGCAGGGGATAAGTTAATTTGGGAGGAAAGAATAAAACGATTTAAACATGATATTTTTAAATGTCAGTTTTCCAAAAAAAAAAAAAAATACTTTAACTGTATTACTATATGCCAAACATGAATACTGGTACGTATAAAAGGTTTTGTGTTAAAATTGCTCAGAATTTCATATGTTCTGATAAAATGTTTAAAACGTATTGCAAAAATGCATAAAAATTATATTTCTGGTTTCTGTGAAAGTTAAAAGCATGTATATTGGAGAAATGAAATAAATCATGCTACACTGAGAAAATGTAAAAGAGAAAAGGAAAGTAACATTTTCTTATACAGCATTAGTTTAGAATTAAAGTCATCTTCCTTTACTGAGAAACAAATTTATTTTAATTTATGGTGTGAGTTTTATATCACCATTATTAGGATTAGTTATCAAATAATCACTATCATAACTATTGACAATTATGAAAAACTAACTTTCAAAATGTTATTAAAATGGTTGTTCTCCCATAATTTAACTAGTTCCTAATAATGTTTGTGTCACTCTTAATTCAAGTCTCCAGTTACTCCTTGAAACTTTAACAAAAGCATATATAATTAATTCTGGTTTTGCATATACATTTCAAGCAGCATTAAATTTCAGTGACATCCTCTAAAGAAATAGGATTTTTAGTATCTTAGCATAAATCAAAATGGCCACTAAAGAAGCACTGGTAGTCATTACCTCCTATATTTAATAACTTGAGGAGATGTAACTACAATTTTTAGTTCAGGCGAAATGGCTTTTTCTCCACAAATAAATGATACTCTCCTTTTGAATACTGAGCATCTTGTTGAATTGTTTTATTACCTCTTAATTCCTGGGAAATTTCTTCTATAAACAGCTACACATAATTAACAATTAAAGGACAAAAGTGTTACTTACGGAAGTGAAAACATCGACTTCTATAAAAAATACACAAGCAAATCATAAATGGCGCTCTCCTTGTTTACCAAGCCCAAGTACATGTGAGCGGAGATTTCCTAGGTTAGACCGAAATTCCCCCAGGATGAGTGAGCCAGGTCCTCCCCCCTTCAGGCTTGGTGCCCACTGTCATGAAAGAACTGAAGAAATGAATGTACCACACTCCCTTGTCTGGGGCCATGAGGGAGGAAATGACCCTTGCCCTACCTAAAGTCATGTCCTCCATCTGCTCTTTGGATTCTATTCTTTACTTTCTTCCTAGAGAACTTAGCAATCATATTTGTCTTTCCTATGCATTCTGTCAGTCTCTCTAAACAGCATCTGTCACATTAACTTCCAAATATTTTCATGTCTCCAATTTTATGAGAATAATAAAAGTAAAAACACACCTTCAAACATGAGATTACAAGTTACGCTTCTGAATCATCCCATCTTTCATTTCAGCTTCGTGACCACACTTTTTGAGAGTTGTCTAAACGCTCTTCCTCTCTTCTCCCAGGACACATGGGCTTTCCTTCAGTAGCCCCGGTGCACCACGCCTCCTCACAGCGTGGGGTCCATGGTTCTCACTAAGCCTTTCCTCTGGATACTTACAGTTGCAGATTTACCATTGCCACTTTACCTGAATGCTGTTCATTCCTTATTGATTTTTTTTTAGAGGCTGGGTTGCCCAGGCTGGACTCAACCTCCTGGGCTCAAGCAATCCTCCTGCCTCTGCCTCCAGAGTAGCTGGGACTATGTGACATGCCACTGCGTGTGGCTTGTTCATCCTCTGGATAATCAGCTCAAGCATTACTTCCTCAGAAACTTTTTATTTTTAATTGTAGAGTAGTATATTATCAAATTGTATTGCTTTTCCTAAATTGTCTTTTTCAGTCAGTAATCGCTGATACAAAAGTGTGCTATTTTGATTACTGTCCTCTTAGCTGCCCCATGTGAAGCCCATAGCTGATCCTGGCTGTGATAGAAGTCTCACATCATTCCCACAAGAGCATTTGGTCTGATCTCAGTAATTAGTTTGTTTCTTTTGTTGATTAATTCCTCCTTTTTTCCTGAAGTGGAATTAGAAAAGAAACTTGAACTATGAAAGGGCTGGCTTACAGAAATGGTGCCTTTCTTACTATCTGATCTGAAAGCTGTGTGCATCACTATTAAGGTGGTACAATTTAAAATATAATGTCTTGAGCCCACAAAGCTAAGGGAGAGGACCCTATAGTCCCATCAACTCGCCAAGGCAATTGATACTGTTTAAAGTCTCTTAGTAGCCAAATTCTCACAAACCTACTAATGTTTCTTCTTCAAAAATGCATTACCCAGTTACCTTTTCTTTGTTCCATGGTGACAATAATCCAAAATGATCTACCACCAAGTCATTGCAGATCCTTGAACTTGCAGTTTTATCTCTGTATGTTTCAGTTTCCACTTCCAGAAAAAGAAAATAAAAAATTAAAACACTTGGATTTGCTTTAAAAAAAACCCAACTAAATCATATTTTTATTTTTAAAATTTTCGAATGATAAAAAATTTATTATTTTAACCATTCTTCAGTGTACTTTAAGTGCATTTACATTGTTGTGCAAATATTATCACCATCAATCTCCCGGGCATTTTTTATCTTTTGAAATGGAAACTTGAGCCCACTAAACAATAATTCCCATTCACTCCTTCTTATAGCCTCTGGTAACCAACCACTAATCCACTTTCTGTCTCTATTAATTTGTTCTACATAAGTGAAATCATGTAATAATTACCTTTTTGTTTATGCCTTATTTCACTTAGCATAATATTTTCAAAGTTCATCTGTATTATAGCATGTGTCAGAATTTTTTTCCCTTTTAACGGCTGAGTAAAATTCCATTGTATCTGTATATTGTACCACATTTTGTTTATCCATTCATATGTTGATGGACACTGGGTTGCTAGAAGTTTTTAATTTTAATTATGATGTCCAACTTATTTTTTTTTCTGTAATGAATGTGCCATTTGTGTTCCATTTAAGATGTTACTGAGAATCCAAGATCATCTAGATTTTCCCTCATGTTACCTTCTAGGATTTATAGTTTTTTTGTTTTACATTTATTTCTATCATCTACCTCGAGTTCATTTTTGAAGGGTGTAAAGTGTGTGTCCACATTTTTTTTTTGCATGTGGATGTCCAATTGTTCCAGTATCACATTTTGAAAAGTCTATCCTTTCTCCATTGAATTGCCTTTGCTCCTCTATGGAAGATCAGTTGACTATAGTTATGTAGGTCTATTTCTGGGCCTTCTATTCTCTCCCACTGATTTACTTGTCTATTCTTTTGCCAACACCATGCTGTCTTAATTATTGTAGTTTTATAGTAAGTCTTGACATTCAGTGTTGTCAGGCATCTTTCTTCTTCTTCAATATGTGTTGTCTATCCTGGGTATTTTCCCTCTCCATATAAACTTTAAAATCAATTTGTCAATATACACAAAATAACTTGCTGTGGTTTTGATTGAGATCATGTTGTACCTCTAGAATAATTTGCTAAGAATTGACATTTTAACAATGTTAAATCATCCTATCCACGAACATAAAATATACCTTTTGTTTAGTTCTTTGATTTCTTTTTCTCAGAGTTTCGTAGGGTTTCCCATATAGATCTTGACATATTTTGTTGATTTATATCAAGTACTTAAATTTTTGGTGCTTACATAAATGGCATTGTTTTCATTTCAAACTCTAATTGTTCATTGCTGGTACGTAGGTAATGAATTACTTTTTTACATTAATCTTGTACCCTGCAACCTTGCTATAATCACTTATTAGTTCCAAAAGTTGTTTTGTTTTTTCTGTGTGTGTGAATTCTTTGGAATTTTCTATGCAGCCAATCAATCATCTGGGAAACAACAGGTTTGATCCTTTCTACAAAATTTGTGTATCTTTTATTTCTTTTTCCGATCTTCAACAGTCCCTGGTGGTCTAGTGGTTAGGATTCGGCACTCTCTCTTTTCCAGATCTTTTTGTATTAATATTAGCTAGGACTTCCAGGGCAATGTTGAATAAGAGTGATAAGAGGGCATA
>RJWJ010037922.1:0-15262 GCA_004363605.1 Indri indri
CCTTTATCTGCAGAAGTACTGATTGACCCACAGAGCACAGTAAAGAGCTGGACAGCAGCAAGTGGAACTTGTATCTTCAAACATTCTCAGATTTGGTGGGGGGAGGGGCCCTTTAGAGTGTTAATTGCACGTGCAAAATATGTTAGCTATTTTAGGGTGTACTGAACAAATCATTTCACTTTATTAAATCCCCCTTGCCAATTCTCATAGTATACAGATAAAGAAAAACTCTACCATAGCGTTATGCCCTCTAGATAAAATTTTATTGATTAAGCCGATTAAGCTTATTTTTCCTTCAGTAATTAAATATCACACTCTGGATGATTTTTATAGCAAGTAATATAGTCCCTGGGACACACTAATGCTGTCTGTAGGGCTGTGTGTGAGGCAATGCCATATAGACTGGTTTCCAAAATGTCCACCAAATATAAACCTCAAATGCTCACACAAGTTGATCACATGTGATTGGGCACCATAGCTATTAATGTTAAGTACATGTCACATAAGAAACTAAAATAACTGCAAACAGACCAATAGCCAGGTTTTAAACCAGCAATCCCCAATCTTTTTGACACCAGGGACCGGTTTTGTGGAAGGCAGTTTTTCCATGGATTGCAGAGGTGGGTGGGGCGCCACTTGGGCTTCACCTCAGATCATCAGGCATTAGATTCTCATGGGGATTATACAACCTGATCCCTGGAATGCGCAATTTGTAGTGGGGTTCAAGCTCCGCAGCTGATCTGACTGGGTATGGGTCTCAGGCGGTGATGTGAGTGATGGGGAGCAGCTGTGGGTGCAGGTGGGGCTTTCCTCCCTGGCTGCTGCTTGCCTCCTGCTGTGTGGCCCGGTTCCTGGTACTAGTGTTGGTCTGTGGCCACAGGGTTGGGAACTGCAGTTTTAGACCACCCTTAATCCACAGAGGGCAAATTACCTTCAAAGCTTTTAAAAATATGAAGAGCAAAATTTAATTTATTCTGGCAGCTATGCAACAATCCCGTAAGAGGGAAGCTTCATGGTCCAAATGGGTCTGTGGTTGGCCACTCCTCAGTCATGTGGCTTTAGTTTCAGGATCTCATTGATCATTCTGGGATCCCTTGTTCTTCCTCTTGACTTTAAGTGAAAAGCACTAGGAGATGCATGGATAGACTGCAGGAGCTCAAAAATGCCCCCAAGAACACATGGCAAATGTATGTCAGTGCTTTATCCTACATCCCAACACAGACTCCAAAGATTTCATGAGATTCTCAAAGAAAGCCACGGCTCAAAAGAGGTCAGGGCTTCCCCAGACTTGGGAGGATGCAGGCTGGCTCTCGGTTCTTTCCTTCCTCTGGCCTGTTCAGAGCAGCTAAGTTTTACTAGACCCTGCTTAGCAAAAGAAACTCCTCCTCCTCCGATGGCTAAGTAATTCTTCCAGGTGGCAAAGGATTAACACACCATTTGAATGTATTGGCTCACTCCCCTCAGAGATCTGAGCCACAAGTAAGGAGCTACTGCTTTTCTGTAAATGACAGAAATGCTAAGAAAACTTGATGAAAATCATCTCCATTTCCTTTTGGAGGCGTACAAGATACCACTTAAACCGAGCACTTCTGCCGACCCTGCCTGCTTTACGCAGCCAGGGAAGACAGGCACTGGATGAAGAGCAGAGGCATTGTGCCCTCGTAGGCACCGCCGCCCACCCACTTTGCCCCTCACTTGGTCGCCGGCCTCTGAGACAATGGAGCTGACCCTGCCCGGGGGGAGGTCGCGGTGAGGGGTCAGCAGGATCAGTGGAAGAGGCAACAGCTGGGGAGCCCTCCTTCACCTCTACATCTTTGTTCCAGTCTCGCTTTTCCATCCCCAAAGAAAAAGAGGAAGCGCATCCCCCGCCGCCCCTGGGAGCGGTTGTATAGTGACCGCGCCGCTTCTCCCATCTCCCTTAGCAACGAGAGGCTTCCACGTCCCTCTAAATTGCCAGTTTCGCCTCCTCCTCCTGGGTTAGGTCCAGACTTCAGGAGGTTTCTGTTCTCAACCTCCGCTCACGCATCCTAAGGGCCGGGGAGTCCCCGATGTTCCTCTCCCAGAAAGGGACCGACGAGCCTCCTCTCCACGCCCCCAGGCGTGTCCAGCCTTCACCATGCTGGAACTCCAGTCGGAGACCCAACCATGCAGGTCCGAACACACAGCGCTCTCCCGAGTCGCCAGCCCCGCCGAGTAGGGGAGCATCTGCGCCCCGCCGCCCCCCAGATCGCGAGGCGAGCTTGCCTGGCCAAGTTCCCCGCGCTGGGGACCGCGCGCACGGCGCCCCGCCGCCGCCCCTACCTGCTGGAGAAGGGTCCGCGGGAGCGGGGGCCCGGCTGCGCAGCGATGGCCCGCACTCGGCTTGGGGACCAGCCCCGCGCGGCGGGTGAGACGGATGCGGCGGTTCCCCTGCTCCCCCGGCCGCAGATGCGCGTAGCCCGGCCGGCCGGAGACTGGCGACCGCGGCTCGGCCACCCGGTCCGCTGCAGCTCGCTCTGCCTGCCTCTCCCGCCCGCAGCCGCGGCGTCGGCAGCGACACTGTCCCCGCCGGCCCCGCCTCTCCCCTCCCCGCGCGCCCCCCGCGCGGTGCCCGCGGTCGCGCGGGTCGTCGGGCTTGACTCCAGCTCCCAGGGCGCCTCGCCCAGCTGCCTCCTTTGGCTCCGCGTTTTACTTTCCTGCCTCGCCCAGGGCGCTAAACCCGCCTCTCTTTTTATTTTTGCCTGGGTGGCCTCGCAGGTCTCCTGCGCCCTCCTTTGCTCGCTCCCTCGCGTGTTCTCGGAGACCGCGCCTCTCGGGTTCTTGCTTTAGGGTCCTCTCCGGATTCTCCCGCCTCTCGCTCTGCTGCGAACGTAAGAAACGGGTTCCCTCCTCAAACTTTTCCGTCCTGACTCCTGCAAGAACCGAGGGAGCAAGAAGGGGAGAGGGTGCCCAGAAGTTGTGACCTGGAGCCGGGGGTGCCCCTTGGGCAGTCGGAACAGAACAAAGGCCATCTCGGGGACTGTGACAGTTGCCACCAGATGAAATGAGTGACGCTTTTTAAAGCTACAGAGGTCACACAGTCCTTCCCCTTCTCTGGGATTCTAGAGCCTTCTGAAGTCAGCTCCAAAATGTGAACTTCAGCGTGGAACAAGAGAACATCTGCTAGGTCAATCCTTTCTCCAGGGAACTGCTCTCTGTCACAATGTTCAAAGAATCGTAATGCATTCACCGTGACAAAATAGAAGGCTGCCCTCCTTTCCCGTTTTGTGGTTGGCTGTGTAAACATGTTTCACTGCCCACATTTTGCCATGAGGGCTATTTGCTGTATTAATTCTGGTGTTTATGTGATGTATATAGTCATGCATGGCTTTACCCAGGGATACGTTCTGAGATACCCATCATTAGGCAATTTCCTCCTTGTGCTAACCAGAGTTACACAAACCTAGATGGTGTAGCCTACTACACACCTAAGCCATATTGCTCCTGGGCTACAAACCCGTATGGCATGTTACTGTACAAAATACTGCAGGCGATTGTAATACAGTGTATTTGTGTACCTAAACACATCTAAACATAGAAAAGGTACAGTAAAAATATGGTGTTGCAATCTTATGAGACCACCCTTGTATGTGCAGTAAGTTGTAGACCCAATCAATGTTATGCGGTGAATGACTGTATATGTGAATATATATAAAATGTGATTTTTATATATATATATAAAAAATCACTTAGTAGTATAGGTGTGTGTGTATATAGACACATATATGAAAGCAGAGGGCCTTGATCATAGTACACATCAATAATTGTTTATTCAAATGAGTCGATAACTGTATTAATTATTGGATATATCTGGATAAACTATATGATACACAGATACATGAAACCTAGAGAATCTATAGTTAGTTTTCTGCATGGAATATAAATTTCATACTTGGTGTTATAATCCTGCATTTTCAGGCATATATTAAATAATGACTGGAGACACTGCTTTATAATTGCTGTTTATATTTCATATCTGAAGTGATTTGAAATATGTTCTGTGACTTTAACAATAGGATCAATTAAACTGATTAATTTACCTTATAATATGAGACTATATGGAGATGTTTTCCATATATAATGTGACAAGACTGGAGTCTCACGTCAGAGTTAATTCTTAGAAAAATAATTTACAAAATCATAATAATAATGAAAGCTAAAATGTACGACTATGAATTAAAAGTAAAATAGATATTTCAGCATCTAACTGTTTTTTGGGCATTGTATGCATTTAGCACAGAGAAATATAAATGCTGTGTCAGGAATATTACACAGTTCTATGTTTATCGTATTGCATAATATTTGAAATCATTCTATTTCTCTTTATATTGCAAAATTTCTATGGAGGAAGATGCTTGTACAAATTTAGCTTACCAAAAGTTAGCTCCAGTAACCAGCATTTAAAACTCTACAGCCATCAAACAAAGGGTGCCTATTAAAATACTAATGTAGCCAGCATGACAGTTCATGCTTTGTATTGCTGAAGTGCTTATATTTCTCAAATATAGTTTTATATATTTGATATACATTTATATCATATATCTAAGTTCCTGTATTAGTGGCTTATATTAAGTATAATAGTATAAGCTAAGACAAAAACATGTAAGGAGAAAATATAAATTATAAATGCAAATCATATTTGTATTCTAACTAATCCCATCACATCTTGCATCAGGTAGTGATTACAGTGGCCTTGAATACACAAATGACTTTGATAAGGTTTTTAAAAATTATTATCCTATTTAAGTATATGGGCTATGTATTATTAAGAATGTCAATATTGGTTGAGTTCCCAAAGGTAATTTTTCTCTTTACAGTGAGATATAAATGCTGGTTTGCCATTGGTGATCACTCTGTTTGCATAAAGACATCCAACTCTAAATAATAATTGTTATGCTAGCACAGAAGCATGTTATCTAGCTTTGGCAACCCTGTGATGTATATTGTAGTAAAAGAGGATTGCATTAAATAGAAACCAAAAAACATGGCTACAGTTACATTCTGAATTAAAGTTTTTGTCACTTTCAGAACAGAAATTATTAATTTCATCTCATAAAAAAGTGTGTAAAGTGAATTCTTCATATTTTATTACACTTATAATCTATTCTGCATCTATATATACCTTTCTCAAATGAACTGGACATGTAAACATGGAAATAAAGTAATTTTCTAATATTTAACACTTATTTGGGAAACAGAAACATTGATTTCCCATAAAACACCACATCCAGATTAAAGTGATGTACCTAAAAGTCAAGTCGTGTCTTGCTTGATGATGGGGATACATTCTGAGAAACGTTGCCATTGGGCTATTTCGCCATTCTGTGAACATCAGAGAGTGTACTTAAACAAATCTAGATGGTATAGCCTACTACACATCTACACCGCATGGTACATCCTCTTGCTCCTAGGCTGCAAAGCCGTACAGTATGTTATTGTGTTGAATACTACAGGCAACTGTAACACAATGGCACTAAACATATCTAAATGTAGAAAAGGTCAGATAAAAATATGGCATAAAAGATAAAAAATGATACACCTTTACAGACAACCCACAATGAATGGAGCTTGCAGGAGTGGAAGTTGCCCTGGGTGAGTCAGTGAGTGGTGAGTGAATGCGAAGGTCTAGGACATTACTGTACACTACTGTAGACTTTATAAATACTGCACACATAGGCTACGCTAAATTTATTTTAAATTTTTTTCTTCAGTGATAAATTAACCTTAGCTCACTGTAACATTTTTACTTTTTAAACTTTTAAATTTTTTTAAACTTTTTGACTCTTTTATAATAACACTTAGTTTAAAACACATGGCACAACTGTATGAAAATATTTTCTTTCTTTATATCCTTATTCTATAAAATGTTTCTATATCAAAATTAATTTTTAAACTTTTTTGTTAAAAGCTAAGACACAAGCACACACATTAGCCCAGGCCTGGGCAGAGTCACATTCTTAATATCACTGTCTTCCACCCCCATATCTTGTCCCACCGGAAGGTCTGCAAGGGACATAACACGCATGGAGCTGTCATCTCCTATGGCAACAATGCCTTCTTCTGGAATGCCTCCTGAAGGATCTGCCTCAGGCTGTTTTACAGTTAACTTTTTTTTAATAAGTAAAAGGAGTACATTCTAAAATAATGATACAAAGTATAGTATAGGAAATACATTAACCAGTAATGTAGTCATTTATTATCAAGTATTATGTGTGGTACGTAATTGTATGTGCTATATTTTTACATTACTGACAGAGGGGTAGGTTTGTCTGTACCAGCATCACCAAACACATGAGTCCTGTGTTGTGCTGTGACACTACGAAGGCTATATGACGTTACTAGGCTATAGGAATTTTTCCGTTATAATCTTATGGGACCACCGTCATATGTGTGGTCCATCATTGACAAAAACGTTATTATGCAGTACATGACTGTATTGGTATGAGCCAGAGAATTAGTAAGAAGAATTTCATTTGTGTTATTGGAAAACGCATGATTTTTAATTATTGCAGAGTTATGCCTCCTGCTTCACTATTTATGTAAAAGTCTAGTTCCTCCAATTCCATTTTAAGTTTTTTAAAGACAGCCTAGATTTTATACCTCTTTTTACAACATAGATCAAAAGCAGAGTTACGATTGAGGCTAAATAAGTACTAGTTAAATTCAACACAATAAATACATTAGTATTTAACATGTTATTGCAGCTATTACTGAAACTATGTATGAAAGTTGAGTTTTTTTAAAAAAGACTCAGTAGTAGGATTAACTATTCAAAGGACTTTCTGTTTCTAGAAAATTACGTAAAATTGTAAGATCCCTAGCACACGTCTTCTCTTGGATTCAATTGTCTATGATAAGATTTCAAGGATTTTGACCTGTATTGTACTTGCTCTTTCTCTTTACAGTTGAAGATCCTGGTGATTTTCTTCAGTAAGAACATGCCAGTTTTTGCACATGAAATAATTTCTTACTTTGTCTTCACTGTATAAATTTTAAGAGCACATTTCCTATCACTTTTATATACATTTTTTTATTTTTTTAAAAAATAGCCAAATAATTTCACAAACATACTGTTATCAAAATGGCAACCTCAGAGTAAATAGCTAGTGGGCTGGCAACCACAGGCCACTCCATGACAGCCTGAGGTATGTTTATTCATTCTCCTGCTGATTAACATTTAAGTTTTTTTCTTTTTTGGCTATTACAGATAAAATACACTGCTCTGAATGTTCATATCATATTTTTGTTTGGACATATGCTTTCATATCTCTTGGATAAATACCCAGTAGTAGAATGGCTAGGTCAGAGGACAGAACTACATTTAACAGTTTAAATAACTGCCGAACAGTTTTCCAAAGTGGTTGTACCATTTTACCTTCATGCTAGCAGTATATGACAGTTCTTATTTCTGCATATCCTTGCCAGCACTTGGTATGTTAAATCTTTTTAATTTTAGGTATTTTAACAGGTATGCAACAGTATCCCACTGTAGTCTTAATTTTGTTTTCCTCTCAACTAATGATGCTGATCATATTTTTATCTGCTCAATTGCCACCCATGTATCTTCTTTCATAAAGTGTCTATTCAAATCTTTTTTCCATTTTTTGCATTGGGTAGTTTGATTTCTTATTATTGAACTTTGAGAGTTCTTTACATATTCTAAACACAGGTCTTTTACCAGAAATGTACTTTACAAATATTTTTTCCCAATGTGTGCCTTATTTTTTTTATCCTTTAACAGTGAATTTCAAAGAATAGAAGTTCTTAATTTTGACGAAATTCAATTTATCAATTTCTTCTATTATGTACTATGCATTTGATGTCATGTCTCAGAAATCTTTGCCTGATTCAAGTTTCCAAAGATTTTCTCCACCGTTTTCTTCTACATATTTTATAGTGTTAGGTGTTACATTTAGGTCTATGATCATTTAGAGTTAATTTGCTATGTGCCATAAGGTATAGAATGAATTTCCTTTTCTGTTTTTTAGAAATATGGGCATCCAATCTTCCTTGTATTGAAAAGGCTGTCCTTTCCCCATTAAGTTTATTTGCAGCTTTTTAAAAAATCAATTAACCATATATGTGTGGATCTATTTTTGTACTGTATTCTATATCATTGATCTACTTACACAAATTTACACCAATAATATAATGTCTTGATTTATTGTATCTTAGAATTAGTCTTAAAATCTGATAATGTAAGTCCTCAGATATAGTTTTATTTTTCAAAATCATTTTTGTCTATTCTAAGTCTTTTGTATTTTCATATAAATTTTAGAACTGCTTATAGATTTATCTGAAACCTGCTGAGTTTGGGATTGGGATTGCATCGAATCTATTGATTATTTTGTGGATAGGTGACATTTTAACAATCTTGAATGCCCCCATCTTTAAACAAGTTATACCTCTCCATTTATATATCTCTCAATTTATTTTGGTGTATGTTCATTTCTTTCAACAATTTTTTTTTAGCTTTTAGTGTACAGGTTTTACATATAGTTTGTGATATTTTTCCCTGAGTATTTCCAATTTTGATGCTATTTTAAATAATATTTAAAGTTTCCATTTCTCAACGTTCATTGCTAATATAAATTTTTCATATGTATCTCACATCCTGTACCTTTGTTATATTCACTAATTCTAGTAGCTTTTTTGTAGATTCCATATAATTTTTTACATAGATGATCATTTTCTCTGCAAATAAAGATAGCGTATCTGTGTCTGCTTTGAGTAATTTTTTTTCTTAAAGAGTATATTGGGAACTATTGCATTTCTTCATTTTCCTGGAATAAAATGCATACAATTGAAACGACTTTTTAAATTTTTAATAGAATTCACAAGTGAAGGTATCTGTGCCTAAAGTTTTCTTGGAGGCAATATTTTTACAATAAGTTAAATTATTTTAATAGATATAGGGCTATTCATGTTATCCATCCAAAGAGAGAGAGCTTTTATAGTTCATGTCTTTCAAGGACTTTATCCATTTCATATAAGCTGTAAAATGTATTGGCATAAAGTTCTTCATGATAGTCATTTTAATATCTTTAGAATGTATAGTGAGGTTAATGATCTTATTCCCAATATTGGTAATTTGTGTCTTCTTTTTTCCTCTGATTGGTTTTGGTAAAGCTTTATCAATTTTATTGATCTTCTCAAAGGACCAACTTTTGGTCCTATTGATTTTTCTGTTCTTCTTTTATTTTCTATGTTACTCATTTACATTATAACTATTATTTTTTATTTCTTCAGCTTTTGGAGAGTTTAATTTTCTCTTATTTTTCTAATTTCTGATATTAACAACTAAGAGCATCAATTTGACATCCTTTTAAAATGTATTAATGTAAGTATTGAGTGCTACAAATTTCCCAGTAAGTACTGCTTTAGTTGTATCCCACAAATTTGGCATGTCTTTTCACTTTTGTTTAGTTCAACATTCTCTATGATTTTCTTTCTGATTTATTCTTTTGACCTGTGGGTTATATAAATTTATGTTGTTTGATTTCAAAATATTTGGAGATTACTGAGGCATCTTTATATTATTAATGTCTAATTTAATCCCGATGTGAGCAGTAAATATATTCTATATAACTTGAATCATTTTAAATTTATTGAGTATTATTTTATTGTGCAGAATATGTTCTATATTAGTAAGTATTCCCAGTGCACTTGAAGTAAATGAGCATTCTGTTGTTTTTAAGTAGAGTTTTATAAATGTTAATTAGACCAGTATGGTTGATAGAGGTATTGAAGTCCTCTATATCTCTATTATTAATATTTATCTATTCTATTGATTATTGAAGGAAGGGTGTTGAAATCTTCAAATATAATCTTGGAATTTTATATTTCTCCTTGTAGTGCTATTAGTTTTTACTTTTGTATTTAGAATTTCTATTTTCAGTACATAAACATTTAGAATTGTTATATATTTCTAATGAATTGATCACTATATCATTATGAAATGATTCTCATTATCCCTAGTAATATTTCTTGATAAAAAAGTCTACTTTTGTTTCTCATATTGATATAGCCACTCAGCTTTCTTTTGATTAATGTTAGCATGTGTCTTAGTCAGGTCAGGTTGCCATAACACAATACTGGGTAGGTTAAAAACCAAACATTTATCTCTTGCAGTTCTGGAAGCTAGAAAGTCCAAGATCAAAGCACTTGCAGATTTGGTGTCTGGTGAGAGCACTCTTCTTGGTTTCTGGAGAGTCATCTTCTTATAACCTCACATGGCAGAGAGAAAGGAATCTCCTGCCCTTTCCTCTCTTTATAAGGGCATTAATACCATCACTGGGGCCCCACCTTCATGAACTAATCTAACCCTAATTGCCTCCCAAAGGCTCCCACCTCCAGACACCATCACACTGGGAATGAGGGTTTTAACATGTGAAATTCTGGGAAGTGGGGGAAACACAAACATTCAGTACATAATAGCATGATATCTTATTTTATCTTCTAATTTTCAAAACGATTTGAGTGTTTATATTTAAAGTGTGTTTCTTGTAAGAAGCATATAATTGGGTCTTGCTTTTTTATTTCATCTTATAATCTCTGCCTTTTAATTAGGATGTTTAGACCATTTGCATTCATCTTGTGTATACATAAAGTATAAAAATTTTACAATAGTCTACTTGCATGTAGTCTATATGTGGGCTATAGTCACAGAGCACAGGAAGAGGGCTGTGGCATAAAGACTTACTACATCTCATTTACTCATCCAATTAGGAAGTAAAAAGAAAGTAATTTAATTCAATGCAAATCTCCTTATGGAAAATTCTATCTGTATAATATACCTCATTGTTATACAAATGGATCTTTGTTAGAAAAATATGCAAATCACAAGAAGCTAATTGATCTTCTCTACTTACTCAGACCATTTGTATAACATTGTCAAAGCCACAGTGATGTCTCAATAATATCTTTAAGTCACCAGTCACTACTGGGAGAGATAAGTATGACTGGTGGTTAATGTACAAATGCCAGAAAATTAATAGGAGCTGGCTAATTCTTAAACGGGAAACATTTGTTTATTTAGTTTAGTTAATTCCCTGGATATGGAAATGTCATCCTTCTCTCTGAAAAGTTAAGTCAGTCATTGGTTAGAGCCACAGTTTCATGTTCACTTCATGCTCTACAGTGGCAGAGGCATTTCAGCTATGTAAATCAAACACTTGATAATATTAAATAGGTGCAAATGTGTACATTTAAATAAATATTCTATGCTTTGATTAATCAAATAATACCTGTCATTAAGAGAAGTGCTTCAAGAAGAAAATTGCTAAGGGTGTTAAGAATAAAGTGTTAAAAATTCAGTATTTCTCCAATAAAGAAAATATGTTATTAAAATAATTATTTTTGAAACATACTATTACTTTATATTCGTGTTTTTAATTTTAATACATATATATATATATACTCAAGCTATAGCATTTAAGGTGTGCAAAATTGATTGCTATTTACTTTAACTTTAATATTGATTAAGTATTTGTATAGCCTAATAAGACACATTTGGCTAAATTTACCTATACAAATGATAAAAACATACTGATGATCTAAGTTATAATTTCCCCAGTTAAAAAAGCAAGCGTAAGCCAAAGGCAAAGCATGAGCTCAACAAATGCAAAATACAGCTCTCACCAACAGAGGTGCTGGAGGAAAAAACCAACCATGCTCTTTTGTCAACACTATTTTTAAAGTGCATGTTCAAAGCTCAAGGATTTATACAGCCACAAAGAAAGCATTCTAATCAAACTGAGGCAGTGCACTTACTTTGACTTAAGTGTTCAGGAAACATTCTTTTTGCACCCAATCTAACAGTTTGCATATTTTCATCAAAAGAAATAAGAAAACATATTATTTATAACTACTGTAATATAAAAATACTATTTTTAACGAAAACCATGTATTAGCTATTCTATATATTTTAAATTAATAACTGTAACACCCATACATATTAATCCTGCACAAACAAATCTCCCACTGTTTTGCTTTTGTACATGAATTGTGGGGATACAGCTACTCAGTGGAACTAAATTAGCGTAAGGGTATGTGTTATAAAAAATAGAGATCTCTGTCCTGGAAATCATTGTAGCTCTTAGTTTTAAATGTCTATTATGCAATTATTGTTCTGCATGTTCAGTCCTTATTTGAAAAGGCAGTAGAACCACAGCATTCCTGTTAGATTTGTAAGTTATCTGTAGCACATGGTTTCTAATGACTCTTTGCATCTTTAAGGTTATAATGGAGCTTGAGTAAGTTATACAATATTTATATTTCAGAAGTACATAAACTTATACAATTTTGAGGTGAATACTGTAAAACTAAAACATTTAGCACAATTATAAAAATCTTACAAGTATTTTAAGGACTATTTCAAAACTTTTGTCTTGTTAAGATGCTTTTTTCTTTTGGCAATAGGAGGACATATGCTTTAATTTTGAATTTTAACTTATGAAGAATTCAATTCCGTATCTATCCCACAAAAATTTTCATAATTCATGAAAATGCAGAATTATAGCTCCAAAAAGATTCATAAAGGTAAATTATTTTATTAATGAAGAGAATGAAGTTCACATAAGTCCAATAAATTGGTCAAAAATATATTGGTCTGGTAAGAATCAAGAAAATCCATTACTCATTTTGTACCTTCCCATGATATTTAGAAAATTATAAAAACTCAAAAGCAGGACTTATGTACTTACTTCTTTTTAAAAATTTCTTAAGCTCTGTATTAACCGAAAATAAACTAAACTGAAAATTTTAAAATGAATCAAATCAGGTGGCCAATAAAATTAGCATAACCAGTATTATCCAATGAAAGACAACTGTTAGAGACAACTGCTTATATGAGATAAGGTTAGAGAAAATGCTTAAACATTGAATATTTAAAGTGTGGAGAACATTTACTACATAAGAGAGAATAGTGTACAACAAGCAGTTACTAGAATCATAATCTGCTGGGTTTCCAAAATTTGTGTGTTCAAAACAGTGCTACAGAAGTTCCTTAAGCTCAGGCAGCTACTTAGTTCATGTACGTTTGTTGAGGTGTGAGGAATTTAAGTTTTCCTTAGCATATCCAACTCATAACAATTATGATTAGAAGCATTAGCTGCCAAAATAAAAATAAAATGGCATTAGCATTTAGTCCATACATGGGGTTCTGATTCATTTTCCATTGAATTCCCCTTCACAGCTCTATGTTCATTTTTTTTCACTGTTTGCTATATTATGAAATTTTAATAGTTTCCTTGAGAAACTTGAACACCTTTGGGAATAATGTTATCACTGTCTTGTCTGTGAGCATGCATTCTGAATCTTTTCATATGTGCTGTTGCCGAAGAGTCTAACGATGCAACTTAGCACAGCATGTCCACGTTTAACTGCAAAAACTATCCCTCAGCTATATTCCATTTGACCAGAAATGCTGGTAGTAGCTTTAATATGCAGAATTTGTGATAAAGCTAGTGGTTTCTTGGTACAAAGATCCCTGCTCTACTTGACTGCTCACTGTTTTTTCAGTTGTTTGGAGTTCTCTCTTCCACTCCAAAAACACGACTGAATATAACTACAACAGCAAATCTCAGCTCTTGTTCATAGTCTTGATGTGTTTAGGTTTTTTAAAGGTAAACTTCCAAAAAAATCTGATACTAGGGTAGTCCAGCTTACTGTATCCAGATTCAGGTAAGAAAATGAACTGGTATGTTGTCATTCACAATCATGAGGCAAGGTCTCAAAATTTTCCACTGTATGTGGAACCCATACACCAAAAATATACAACTTATTTCCTCCAAAAAGGCTATGTAAACTTAACGGAAGTGGCACTGTTCCTCCAATTTTTGGTTTCGATCACGACATAGTTTTCATGTCAAATTGCCATAGGCCATCAAAATAAGTAACATATACTTCATAAATAACATATATTTCAGTATTTTCAGAATCTTTCTTGCCACAATCTATAATGATCTTATGAATCAGAGAAGGCACAATCCCTTGAGCCATTGGACTGTTAGGATCAACAACTTCAGAAGCATTCTGTGTCTCCAACTCATAAATATCATTTAAATATCTGGGAATATTATATTTTGACTCTCACCTTTATTTGCCAGACCACAAAATAAATAGCCATTTTTACCTTTTAGAGAAAAATCTATATTTAAGCTAAATACAATGAGATAAACAAGAAAATGGGAAAGAGGGGCTAGGTTTTCCTTTTTTTCTTTCATAACCAACAACTTGCTTATAACTCATATAACTTATTATCGTATCTTGTATCTTTAACTCTTCCTCAAATACAGATATTCTGGTACCATACAAATAAATCCATAGGCAGCACAGCTTGGATGTCTTCTCTAACAGTTATTAGAAACCACTGACTTATAACAGCATTGTGTATTCTTTAATGCTATCATCAAGTCACTTGTAAGAATTTCTTTGAAAAACCACCAACTACCTATGGTAGTTTCAAAGATATTTAGAGACATGAGGAAAATTGATTCAAAAATGAAAATTTCTAAATGCATGATGAGAAAAAAAATCCTTATATATAAAATGATGAAACGGATCCATAAAAATAAATTATCTCAAGTATATTTCATAGAAAAATATCCCTAGCAAATTGTAAGAAGATTTTCAGCAATTATCTTATAAATATAATCATTTAGGAGGCATTCCAAATTTTGTTTAAAATTATCTCAAAATTAATAATTTTTAATAATAGACAATATCCCAAAATTTAGATAATTTTGAGTTTTTTAATAGATCATTTCAAAGATGAGACTGTTCCATATATGAACAAGAGATAAAGACACTTTTGAATTCTCGGAACCCTAAGTTTCATGATTCATAAAGTTTCTGTTATCTACTAAATTGTAAGAATTTAGCTTCTTTCAGAAAAGTACTGGGTCCTGGATTTATTGCCAGGTATGTGTTTTTTACCTTCTCAATTTCACTCTGATTTTAAGCCATTTACTTCTTTGATTTACCCAATAACATACATTGGTTACTATGGATACAATGGATATATTAATGCCATTTGTATATGTCAAGCTTATTGACAAGTGAGATGTGGTTTACAAAACTTTAGACACTGTTTAGTGGTTATTGAGCCCACATATGTGGTGTGAAATCTATTTATAAATCTATGAGTTATTCATGTTTATAATTTTATAAGCATAAGAATGATCTGGAAACATTTTTAGTTTTAATATATTCTTACTTTCTAGAGCATAATTTCTTTTCTTTC